>SKCR01027442.1:0-70282 GCA_019454045.1 Zanthoxylum bungeanum
TGAATATAAAAAGTATAAACATTGTGGGAACTGAAAGGAACTGTCATCTTTATTACAACATCCCATTTCTATCTTGATGTGTTGCTGTACTTTACGTTGGTTCATCTGTATTTGTATTTTGGCTGCTATTCAAACTCTAAATTCTCTAATATCCACTTCCAAGATTTCTCATTGTTAAATATGGGAATTTTTTTTTTTTTTTTTTTTTTTGGCAGGTTTTGCACCTGCGACGTCAGCTCCAAATCCTCAAGAGATGCCAAGAGAATAAGGTAGACGAGGATCTTGGTGTACCTAGCATTTAACATTTTAACACCTTTTTTTTTTTCTAAATTTTACCGTAGCTACTGTTATTTTGCAAACGAAAGGCGTTTTATCTTGAGCTCTGAAAATGTGAAATCATAGATACGCATTCCACAAAGGCCATTTACTCCCCTTATTTAGGTTATTTATGGAGAAGCAAAATGGTGTATCCCTAGGGTTGAATTGCCTTTGCGAAGGAGCGAAAGGCCTTTTCCAGTTATCAAAACCTCACAATGAAGTAGGAGGCATCCTTGGGAGATCAAAATCTGATAATGAAGAGACGAGTTGTGTTTTGAAGATTAAACTGTTGTTCATTATGGTACTATGGATGACAAAAACCCGAGTGCAAGCCAGATATGGGCGGAACCCGAGCCTGGACCTTAACCTAAACTAAATACCTTTCCATCCCGGATAAAGACCTGGGAATTCGTATGCCAGGTCTGGCCTGAGTTTAACTGGTGCAAACAAGATGTGTTCAAGCTTGACCTTCAACTTTAATTACCAATATTTGAGTGATAATCCTTGCCCCAATTCAGAGGGAAAATGTAAGCAGCCTGAACTTCCCTTGTCTTGAGATAAAGCAGCAGTAAACAAGCACCATATTTCATATCATGCATAAAATTCCACCTAAATATGAGGAGATCCTTCTTTTGCAAGAAAATATAATTGCTGCAAGCTGAAGGGATAATTACTCCAACCCACTGAAATTTCATATATATAAACTTTTGGTTATCTATTTTTAAAATAAACGAGCTACCCTTTGACTTTGAACAATGAACAAACACCCTCCAAATATTATTATTAGTGGTATCTGTCATATTTTAAAAGTATCTTGACTAATCTGTGTTTATGTCAAACGTTAGGGGTATCTGTAAGAACTCTTGAAAGTCATTTTTTTTTCCCAACGTGTTTTGCATAAAATGTTGTCACTTCATTTTATTGATGTTCTTTTGCATCAATTATCGGGTGCGGTTATTTTTAGTAAAACATTTGATAAGCTCAATAATTATCTCAACTTCTTTTTATCTGCATCTTTGTATTTGCTCATAACATCTTATCAAGTCCAACAATTTCAACTACCGCTAAAATACCAAAAAAGGGTAAACATTTTTTTTTAAACATTGAAAATCTCGTCGTCAAATCACCTGATCTGAGTTTAAGCAGAATAGGTAAAACTTCAGGTTGTCCCAATCTCTTATAAGAAATATACACTTGGACTTGAACTCATGACTTGATAAATAAATCTTAAATCTCTTACAATCAAGCCACACTCCTTGGGGGCCATCAAGTAAACACACTTATCTAATAATCATTAATTTTTAGTTGAATTATAAATAGGTACCTGTGATAGCAGTATCTCATGAAAATATACTATAGGAAAAAAATTAAATGGAATAATATATATATTGAAAACTAAATAAATTATAGTACAATAGTACTCATTTCTTTGGGCTGATATAATCAGTTTATTTTTACAAAATAAATAGTTTGAGAATTAAATATGGTGTGAAAGGACTTAATTAGTGACAATAATGAAATTATACATGCCTTATTTATTAATGGAGAAAAATTATAATTTTATTTTCATATTCTTCTTTATTAAAGCGTGTGAAAGGAGGATCGTTATATTCGTTACCCTCTCTCTTCAAAATAATAATTAAAAAAAGGGGCAAAACTAGACCCGGCCAAAAAAAAATAAAATAATTTTTTGGATTTCCCAAATTACCCATAATAACAGTAATAAAATGGTTAATTTTAAGGGTAATATAGGTATCACAAAAAAATTCTAAAAATGTATAAATAATGGTGATTTTTCATTATTTCAACACACCAATTTCTCAATTCTCAATTCTCACAATTCTCTTATTCTCAATTCTTACAATTCTCTTATTCTCAATTCTCTCATTTACAAATTACAAATTACAATTTATCATTCTCAATTCTCTAATGGCAAGCTAATCCGAGAACGCAATGTCAAATGTGCCAACCCAAGAGAGCGGCCCTAGTATCGGTTCACGGAGAAGAGAAGTTAAGTCTCGTTCCTCAGATGTTTTCAAAATTCATTTTCATTTAGACGTTGCTGATGAAGGTTCAAGAGCAGTATGCAACCATTGTGAGGTTTCTTATAAATTTTCTGGTGGATACGGCAATATGATCAAGCAACTGTAAAGCAAACTCAAATGGACAGGTACGTATCATCTAGTAGAGGTACGAGTGCTTTAGATTTATTTAAATATTCTGATGCTAAAAATAGAGAAGAATTTGCTAAATTAACTTGTATGACACATCTTTCTTTAAGTTTTGGTGAAAAAATTACTTTTACGAATTACGTTCAAAATGCTTTAAATCCTGCTGCATGTAGAATGACTAGAAATACAACAAAACGTCAAATTTTTGAATTATACAAAGATGATAAAATTATTTTAAATGAAACATTTAGAGATATTAAAGGACGTATATCTATTTCTTCTGATATTTGGAGTGACTATTGGCGAACACACTCATACATGTGTGTAACTTGTCCTTGGATTGATGCATCATGGAACATGAAAAAACGGCTTAATGCATTTAGAGTTTTTTGATGAACAACATACTGCACAAAATATTTGTAGAATGATTAAAGTAATTTTTGATGGATATGGTTTATTAGGTAAAATTTTAACAGTTGGATTTGATAATGCATATGCAAATACTGCATCAATCAATGATTTAATACAAATATGCGAACCAAATTTAGGGGGTCGTTTTTTCATGTTCGTTGCACATGTCATGTCCTTAATTTATGTGTTCAAGATGGTTTGGAAAAATTATCACATTTTATTGAGCCTATTAAAAAAGCACTTAATTGTATTTGGTCATATTCTCAAGTTCGGAGAGAATGAGCCAAGTTTTGTAAATTTAATGGTATTAAATCGATAAAATTTTCACGAGATGTTCCAACACGTTGGAATTCAACTTATTTTCTTTTATGTTAAGCTTTGCAATACAAAGATGCATTATGTAGTTTTTTTCCTCTCAAAATGTTCAACATATCACACTTTTTTCTAGTCAATGAGAAGTTTGTGAATTTTTTTTAGAGATTTTAAAAGTGTTTAATGATGCTACACTAATTTTTAACGAAATTTATTATCCTACAACACATTTATTTATTCTTGAAAGTTTGAATATTGTTGGAACTCTCGATGAGCATGTTGATAATAGTGATCCTAATGATATTGTTTTGTTTGAAGCTATTAATGTTATGAAACAAAAATGATTGAATTATTTTAGAGACATTCATTTACTTCATCTTATTGCTGCTGTTTTTGATCATATATTTAAATTAGAAGGTTTGAATAGTGCTTTACCCGCATACTATGGATATTTAGGAATACCAGATGAAGTTGATATTACAAGAATAATAGCTAAAATAAAAATTGATTTAAAAGAGTTATTTAATGATTATATTAGAAAATATAACTTGCAACCAGTAGGACAATTTAGTAGTAGCGAAACGACCGTAATGGAATTTAAACTTAGCGCATATGATCGTTGGTTATTTCAATGAAATAAAAAGCATAGAGATAACACGACTAATAACCCGGAATTAAATAATTATTTATCTATAAATTTTGAGTTTTCAACTGAATGTTTAGTTAGTAAAAATTTTCAAATCCTTGAATGGTGGAACCGACATCAAAATGCATATCCTGTATTATCAATTATTATTAAAGAGATATTGGCAGCACATGTTTCCACCGTTGCGGTTGAGCAAACCTTCAACATCAGAGGTAATATATTGGAAGTCAGACGGTCTTCATTACATCCAAGCACTCTAGAAACAACAACATGTGTGGATGATTGGACCCAAGCTGATCTGAGATAACAACAAGATGCCCCTGATAAATTTGAAGACTTATTCGATAATGCATCTGCAAGTGCAAGCGGAACTGGAGCTGAATGATCAACAGATACGGATGTTGATTGATAATTAAATATTTAAATAATTATAAAATTACAATGGGGAAATATCTTTCAAATGTAATGGAATTACGTGATATAAAATTACAATTGGGGAAATATCTTTCAAATGTAATGAAACTACAAGCACAAATGATGATTGATAATTAAATATTTAAATAATTATAAAATTACAATGGAAGATACGTAGGCAACTTAAGTTCAAACTCTTTAATTTAATTTTTTTTTTTAGATAAGAATTTTATTTGTAATTTAATGTAATTATGTAATGTAAGTTTATTATATTAATTCAAATTTATAATTTTAAATTACATTATTTTATTAATCTCAATTTTTTATTTAAAAAAAAAAACCGAATGGAACCGAACCGAAGTTCCAATTCCGGTTCCACATGTAATGTGGAATCGGAACCGAATCGAAATTAACTGGTTCGGAACCGAACCGAACCGCCGGCACAACTATTCATCGTTGACGTGTTTCATGATTTCATCTTCCTCATTCATCCCCTTTAACGTGGATTCTCCATTTTGACTCCATCCATAAAAGAGTTTAAAGATCAGTTAACATACTGTCATTTTTAATAACTCAAAGGTTTTGCAAAAGCATAGCTAGCAAGTGAAGAACAAAATGGCAGTGCCAGGAATTTACAGAAGAGCTCTTCCCTCTCCTCCAGCTATTGAGTTCGCTTCTCCTCAAGGCAAGGTAATTAGTTGATCTATATTCAAATCCTTCTTGTCATGAGTTTTCTTAAATTTGATGTGGCTTCTCAATCATTATACAAATCATTCGTTCATTCAGTCAATCTTTTTATTTTCTTTATTGCAGAAACTGTTCACAGAAGCACTCGAAGGAGGAACCATGGAAGGGTTTTTCAAATTGATATCATACTACCAGACTCAATCAGAGCCCGCGTACTGCGGTCTTGCTAGCCTTGCTGTTGTCTTGAATGCCCTGGCCATTGATCCTGGAAGAACCTGGAAAGGTAATTTTTCTATTACTCAGGCATACATGTTACTGGGTTTTGGTTACTTTTTAATTTTGTTTTAGTTTCCAATTCATTTTGCAGGGCCTTGGAGATGGTTTGATGATACGATGTTAGATTGTTGTGAACCTTTAGTTAAGATTCAAGAAAAGGGAATTACATTTGGTAAAGTTGCTTGTTTGGGTTATTGTAATGGAGCTAATGTGGAAGCTTTTAGGACAACTGAAAGCTCCCTTGATGATTTTCGCAGACATGTTATTTCCTCTGCTTCTTCAGAGGATTCCCATGTCATCACCTCATATCATAGAGCAGTTTTTAAGCAGGTGTGTGTGTAATTCTATTTATAGCCTTTTTCTTATTTGTCTCATGTATTTGATCTTTTATATTCTAATTCACAATTTGATTATGTATCATATTTCGTGATTATGTATAATGAAGATACAAACTTTTCTTCCTTGTTTAATTACTCAGAGTTGTTTGAAAAATTCACTGTCTTGTCTGATTGCAGACTGGAACTGGTCATTTTTCGCCAATTGGAGGCTATCATGCTGGAAAAGACATGGTTCTTATTTTGGATGTAGCTCGTTTCAAGTATCCTCCTCATTGGGTTCCTATTTCACTTCTTTGGGAGGCCATGGATACTATTGATGAAGCAACAGGACATCATAGGGGGTAATTGTTCCTATTGAGTTTACTATAGTATTAGTATGGTATCTATCATACTTGAATGAGTTAGCCCATGGTTGTCAAAGGTGTGCCTATGTGGGAGGCGCAGGACATTGCGCCTGATGAAATATCATGCCAGGTGACCTTCATCAGGCGCGTGCCTCTCTGAGAAGCGCCAAGCGATAGAAATATGGGTGAGAAAAAAACTTGCCCAATTTGACCGACCTGACCCGAAATCAAATTGTCAAACAGTAAAATAATAGTTCCAAAACCCTAACCTATTTCTAAAAACCGAACACCACAACCAAACTTGCCTTTGAAGATGATGATTTGATTTGGGGTCATGGGGTGTAGTTTCTAGAACTTATGGTGTGGGAGAAACCCTACATAAGACTAGAACTACATCAATCTTCACCTCTTTAAATAAAAGAGCCAACACAACAATTAGCATACCAACTTCAAAGGGAAAAGGAAACGAACCAGCCTCATCTTATAGGCCAAAAACAAAAACCTCTAGCCGGCTTGATGCCTTTGATGAGAAAAAAATGTGATTCTCAATAAGACACTGGAGAAGACGTTGGGAATGATAATAGTGATGATGAAGTGTCTAATGGAGAAGATAGTGTTGAACTTGATGATGAGGAGGATATGTAGATGAATTGAGGAGGATCATTTTTAATTTCCCCTCCAATTTTTATTTTTCCTTTGTTTGCTTTGCATTTTTACATTGTTTGTATTTAACATTAACTAATTAGAATTTTATTTTGATAACTTTTCAATGATTTCTTTTTGTTTTAATTGACTAAATTTGGATACTCATAATGCTTTTAGTAATTTGCGCCACACTCTCATCAAACACGTGCCTTGAGCCTTTCTCCTTACACCTAGGCCCCAAGACCCTTTGCGTCTTAGTGCGCTTTTAACAACACTGAGTTAGCCATCTAATAATCTTATTCTACAAATTTATTGTATAGTAATAAGGTTTCAAGCTTATGAGTTCTCATAGATACTGTGTTATTATCAATTATGCAAAATATGTCATTCTAATATTTTATCCAATCGTAAGGTGTTCTTTTTATTCATTTTTCAGATTCATGATTGTCTCAAGGCTTCACAAAGCACCATCCATTCTCTATACTGTGGTACGGTTCTAGAAGAGTTCTCTCTCACTTGACCATGGAAATTTCTTTATTAGTTTTCCTTTTCTCTCCTCGGGAACCATGAACCATGTAAACATGGTTCAAATAAAGCTATTCATATTTGGCAAAAGGCAGATGCAAATAGCCTGAAATCATTTTTAAATTATTTCACATATAATCATTTGAGCCTTCATTTTTTTGAATATGTATATGCATATTCACTTTTCTTAAATGCAATTCTGGAGCTGAAAGGGGAAGTAAGATGTTGAACTAAATGTAATGCCATGGAAGGTAAAATAGAACAGTTGATCAGATGAAAAAGGTTGTTTGCCGCCTTTCATCTTGCCTTTGAAATACACTATTATTTGTCCCTTTACAGTACTTCATTTTCTTCTTGCTTTTCATGTGAAGAAATATAATTTGCTACTTCATCACTTTTGACCATCTGCAGAGCTGTAGACATGAGAGTTGGAGCAAGGTTGCAAAGTACTTAACTGAAGATGTTCCTCTTCTGTTAAAATCTGATGATGTGAAAGATGTTGAGAATTTACTATCTATTGTATTTAAATCAGCACCTTCTGACTTGAAAGAGTTCATTAAGTGGGTGGCAGAGGTTCGGAGACAAGAGGATGGGAGTTTCATCTTAAGTGAAGAGGAGAAAGGGAGGCTCGTTATGAAGGTTTAGTTTTTTCTTTTTCTGTATTAATTTCTTTCTGCTTGGTTAAGGTGATTTTTTCATGTCATTTCAGTGATTGGCTTCTATTTTTTCTTCATTTATCTATTTAAAAGATAAATAGCAGATATAAAATTCTGATCTTGAGGTTCTAAAGTTTGGTATTTCAGGAAGAGGTATTGAAACAAATACGAGAAACTGAACTTTTCAAGCATGTGGCCAAGTGGTTGGCTTCTGAAATTTCACTATGTCAAAGTGTCACCTCTTGGGGTTTCAAAGAAACATTACCTGAACTAGCTGCAAATATTTGTTGCCAAGGAGCTGAACTCTTAATGGGAAAACTCAATTCATCAGACGGAACATGCTGTAAGGAAACAAATGTGAGACTTCTAAAAGCTGGCGATGAGAAGTCTATGACAGTGGTTTCAGGAACGATAACTAGGAATGGCATTGATCAAGGGATTGAAATGCTGGTTCCTTCTATAAGTGAGCCAAGTAATTTGTGTGATTTTGAACAAAATAATTGCAAAGGGATGCATCCGAATACAACTGATGTTCTCACAGTACTTTTATTTGCCCTGCCGCAACATACATGGTCTGGCATTAAAGAAGGGGAGTTACGCATACAATTCAGTCATCTTGCATCAGTTGACAATCTCCCCTCTCTGCTTCAACAGGAGGTAATATATTTTTCTCCATAGTTTTTTGTAAGTTGTTCGATATATTTGTCATTGAAGTTCTTAATTTCATCAGGATTTGTTGTCCGACCTATCTTTCTCAATTATAATACTAACTTGTAAAATGGACCACCCTGTTGGTCAATCTCTAGGGAGACTCTGTGAAATGAGACTTCAATAGATAAAATCATTGGACATCAAAGTCAATTAAATCAACTGATTTTTTGAGGCAGAAAAATTCTATGAATTAGTTTAATACTTGTTAGATTATTAGAATTTTCTTCAATAGGTTATTCTTAAAAATTTAAATTTCCATATGTTTATGTTGAAATATGCAAGGAATAAGGATTATATGCTCCGTCGAGTATGCTACTTTTTACCAAATTGCATATACGTACTCTTTGTCTTCAGTGTTCAACAAAAAGTGAGATTGATGTAATATTTCTTAACTGGAACTAGTATGGTGGTAGCTAGTGGGTGAATTTGATAGAATCACTGTAAAATGGGAAATTGATCTAAGCCAATTTGATGTTTTGGTCATCACTGTACATGATTCATAGTTTCATTAAGACTTGTTCTGCATTTTAGTTTTCTGATTGATTGCCTATGCTGACAATTTAATAATTGATTAGTATATCCAGATTGTGACTTACAAATTCAGTCAAATTATTGCTGCAGCTTATTCATACTCCTCTGTGTATTATCCATGACTATCACAGGTCCAGCATTTGCGCCGACAGCTCCATTTCCTCCTGACCGATCTCAGTGCCCCATCACCTTCTGCTTAATATATCTAAGCTTTGGCATCCACAGTGTGATAGAAACCACGAGATTTGATTACAAACAAAAAGATAGTCAAGTATTTAGCTATAGAGATGGATATAACTATCTCGAAGACGTCAATTCCATTACTTACCTTCAGGTATATTGGTTATTTTAATTACATTGTCGACCCTTAATCACTTTTGTGACATAATTCGTGTTAGTTATCTCAGTTATATTACTAACATTACATTGAGCACATTCACAATTGTGATCTCAATCACTTGTATGTCATCAGTCATATTATCGAGTCTCAATCACATTAAACTCCAAATCATTATCCACCTTTGATATAAATTGGACTTTGAGTCACATTGAATGGAAAAAAAAAGAGTAAAATTTATTTTCTTTTTATTGTTCTGTTGTGTTTAATCCTCAATTACCGAAGAGATCTAACACCTCGCTCAAGATCGTTAATTTTTTAACGAATCATGATTTTTAACTTTGATGGCATCTATGGATGAATAATATTATTCCAAATTAGATTAATATTCATCCTTGTAGTTCTCTTTAATTTATTTTATGATTACTTTAAAAGATAATAATGGTAAATTTAGTGGCCAGATCTAGAATTTTGATTGAGTGGGAAGTAAAATTAATTTTTTATAAAAAAAATGATAGATAATTTTCATTTTATTAGCATATTAGGATAAAATCAAAATAAATTTAAAAAAAAACTGATTTTTTATTAATTAATAGAACATATTTTAATAAAATTTCAAATTGAACAGAATGATTACCCCACTCAAATGAATGTTGCTCCGTCACAAGATAAATTGAGCATTTTATAAGGATATACTAAGAGAGAAATCCCGCCGTATTTTTAGCGGATTTCCAGATCAAAAAATAGTAATATATAATAATATTTTAACATTTAATAAAAATCTAAAAAATTAAATTATATAATACAAAAATCTTTAGATCGTCACCCAGACAAATCTAGCCCACTTCATCCTCACTCAGATTTGAAAACATTATTTTATAGGACATTGCAAATGTGCTCGGGGTAATCATAATCTTAAATTTTAATATATTAAAAAATCAAAAAATAGTTATTTAAATATCCTATAATTTGAAATTTTTGATATTACATATAAAAATTTGGGATATTGAACATGAAAATATAGACATTGAATATGATTTTATCTTTTACAGTAGAGACAAAATATTTGACAATTTTTTTTTTTTTTTTTTTGGAAACGATGGAAACCCGGCCACCAAACCACCCATTCTGAGCCGTGGCGCAGGTAAAACCACCGGCTGTCCCAGACTCTTACAAGAAGTGCACCATCTGGATTCGAACCCAGAACCTCAAGGTGAGATCCTGGACCCTACACCACCAAGCCACACCCCTTGGGGACATATTTGACATTGATTAGGTATTAAACAAGAAAATTGGAAAATAAACATGCAGAATTTACAAACATGAAAATCATTAGCATTAATTTAAAATTTTGAATATTAAACATGAAAATATAGCATTGTCCATGAAAATGAGCATTAAACATGTTAGTTCTATTTTTATTGGCAATGTCCGTAACAAAACAAGTTCAATTGAGTTGTAATGAATCTTGAAGATCTCGGAGCAATTTGACTAGTATTTGCAGACTTCACATGAAGATATCAGATATGCTTTAGTGATGCTAGTGATGCGTTCATTTTTGTGTTCGAACAAGTGGCGTTCGTGTTCGGGTTCGAACGAAACTTGGCAGTAGGTTCCCGTGCGTAGTGCGTTCATCTTCCCCTACGAACGAAACCTTATGGTGTGTTTGCGTTCGAGGTGCGTTCGAAGCTGCATTCGAATGAGTTTACGAAACCGTGTGCGTTCGAACAAAATTATGGGACTGTGTTATTTTGGAAGTGTTTTGAGCTAGTTTTACATAAGGAAAACCTTACCTTTCCCCTACCTATATAAAAAACATAGAGCCACCTTACCAGTGGTTGAAAACACATTATTCAGAGTTACACCGTTTTTATTTTCAACCTGCTAGACAAATCACATTGAAGACTTCGTTGTTTCCATATCTTCTTTATTTTGGTGAGAATGAGCTTTGATTGACCATCAACACAGAAACACAACCCTAAACCAATTTCCTAAACCTTCAGAGTTCTTTAGGAGAAAGATTGGTAGTCGGAGTTCTGGCGTTGCGAGTTCGCAGGTTGATCCGCTTAGAGACTTCAGAGGTTTTGAAGAATACTGCTTAGTGTGGGCTCGAAGATTTTTTCGAGTTATTACAGTCTAGAGGTATTCGAGTCGGTGAAGTTGTCACCATAGGTCTTATACCATCGCTATAAGTTTTCTCGTTATAGTGAATTTGGCTGGTAGCTTATATACCCAAAGTGATTTTTTACTCGCACGAGTTTTTCACTTCGTCAATAAAATTATTGTGTTGATTATTTATTGCTTTAATATCTTGCTATATTTTATATTTGCTTTAGTCTTAAGGGTGAATATTGCTAATTCATAGAAATAATAATTATGACTTGTATTAAATTATTATGTTTAATTCCACATATGGTCAAAATCTTAGAGAAAATCGAATTTTCAATTGGTATCAGAGTCTGACCGCGATCATTGGCCCGTCATATATAGATATAAGTCAACCCTTAAACTGTCCCCCATTATTTGATGGGACAAAGTACCCTCACTAGAAAGTTCTCATGAGAGCTTTCCTCAAGTCCTTAGATGAAATGGTCTGGATGTCAGTAGAGCACAAATGAATACCTCATGTTGTTATGGTTGATGAGGTCTCTTCCTCTAAAGATAAACGGACCTGCACTAAGGAGGAATTTGATGCTACCAATAGGAACAGTAAAGCCATGAATTCCATTTATGCTTTAAGAGAATTTCTATGTGCGAGATAACCAATGATGCAAGGGATATCATTCAGACTGTTCATGAGGGCACCTTGTCTGTTAAGAATAATAGACTCAAAGAGTTTACCACTAGGTTTAAAATCACTACGATGAAAGATGATGAGACTTTTGATGAATTTTACGCTGAGATTAACTATATTGTTCACTCTAGCTTTAACTTAGGCGAGACTATTCCTACGAATATGATAGTTAGGAAAATCCTTAGATCCTCTTCTGAAAGGTTTTTTTTACCAAAGTTCACAGCCATTGAGGAAAGTAATGACTTAGATCACCTTAAACTAGAGGATCTCATAGGAAAATTTCAGGTTTATGAGAGACAACTTCCTGAATATAGGAAGCCCAAGAACATAGCGATGAAAACCCCAAAGGAAGTTATCTATGATTCATCCAATGATGATGAAGATGATACTCTCACAGATGCTGACATGACCATGTTTGTGAAAAGTTCAAGAAATTTCTTAAGTTGAAGAAGAATGGTCATGGCTCTGATAGGGATATGGATGACAAACCTAGAGAGAGTGGTCGTAGTAGGAGGTAATCTAAAGAGGACAAGGATAGCAAAGTTCGTGCTATCCAATGCCATGAATGTGAAGGGAGCATATTATGTCTGAATGTCCCACATACCTAAAGTCTAAAGAAAGAAAGTTATGGTAGCCTCACTTACTGATGAGTCTTATAAGGAGAAAAGTAATTTTATTGCATTTACTGCTAGTGTGATAGGTGAGAGAAAGGATAATGCGTTAGTGTCCTACACATGCCCAAGAATCTCTAAACAATGATTTGTGTATGAATAATCAAGATAAGTTGCGGAAAAACTTACATTGAATGGTTGAGAATTTCAAAAATTTCTATTTTGGATGATGAAGCTCCAAGATTTAAGAAGAGTTCCAAACCCTTGGGTGAGTTTTCATATCACCTTAATAGACTCCCAAAGTGCTAGCTTTAACAAATTCTGAAGCAAAATTTTTCTCTAAGAACAAAGAGGCTCACGATTTTTGGAGAGAAAAAGAGCGAAGATGTGTTTTTGTTCACTTCCAAAAGTTGGTGTTATGTTTTCCAAAAACAAAACTTAGTGTGTTTGAAAGAAAAATGCATTAAATGCATCCAACTACTTCCATCATCTAATGACTAGTTGATGTAAGTCAAGTGGGTTCCACCACTTTAAATTCCAAATTTAAGTTGACTTACACAACACACAACTAAGTTCGGGCCCGGGTTTGTTTAATTCCGAATTAAACAAATTTTCTGTCACGACATAATTAAATCTAATTTAATTAAATAATTATGCCTAGCCAAATTATTGCGATAGTCGCTTACGAATTAATTCCAAATTAATTCGTTTGCCCGAATTAAAATCCAATTTTAATTCCGTATTGAAATCCAATTTCAATTAATATATCAAATATATTATTTTAGCCCAAATAAATAAATTAAATAGAAAAATCCAATTTAACTATTAAATTTATTTTACCGATTAATTCTAAATTAATCGCGTTCTCTTCTAAATGAATTTAATCCCAATAAATTCTTACCGTAATTAATCCCAGATTAATTTTCTCTCTCATAATTAATCCCAGATTAATTTTATTCGAGTCAAATGTCATTGGTGAATCTTTGGGAAGCGACCCAAGAGATTCCTAGATATGTTGGCAGTAAATACGGTTGTCGAACTATCCGACACGTATGTACCCCGTACCACGTTCTCACTGATTTATAAGACATGGTTGGCTTTTAGAAAAGCACCGTGCCTACCCAATTCTCCAAAAATATTCAACGAAGAATATATAATCTGTATTAGGCGTAGTATACAAAGTATTGCGTAATACGATCCAGTATCAGATGTCACATGCTAGGCCTATGGTTGGCTCTGTGTCTGCCCCATACGAAGCATATATCGGATCTTACGTAACTAGTCTCTGTAATCGAATAATCATAACCTAGTCATATTATCCCGATAGCTGCAGCATTTAAGAGTACCAGTATCGTATCATGTGTGACCATCATCTCCATTTGACTGAAGTGATACTCCCATCTTGACATCACACCCAATACACTATGATTCTCAGTAAACCCAGCAGAGGCATACACAGAACATGTTAAATCTCCAGACGACCAAAACCAAAGTAAACTGATTGTCTCAAGTATTAGCGATGCAAGTCTCAGGTTAAAGATCACATACACATACCCTGATTCGGATTCCCATAGACACATAGTCATAATACCAATGGGATTCCGAGGGGTCTATCCAGAGCGAAGCTGTTCCCGGTCCAATGGCTAACAGAACCTCTTATCACACTTGCATAAGTATCAAATACTTAAACATATGAGAACTATACCGTTAAGCTTCCATAACGCGCACAAGTGTAATACTAGTCTATTCAGTATTATCGATGTCCAGTCTCGATAATACTACGACTAGGGATATTTAATGATTAAACTGTTCGTGGATTAATACTGTCTCATATCTTATTAATCCAGTTAAACCATATGGACTTTTATCATTTATATATCAAAGTAATCCAATTACAAAATGATAAAATAACAATTTCCTTTGTCACATAGTTAATTTGTACAAAAACACAATGTCTTTTACAAATAGTGATGCTATGGGTCATAATTGACCAACAATCTCCCACTTGGCTCATAGCCAATCACTCAAGTATCTAACACCTGAATTATATACATGTCGCTTAAACTTTTGCTGATAAATAGCTTTCGTCAGCGGATCTGCAATGTTGTCATCTGATGCGATTTTCTCGATCTTCACATCACCATGATGTATGATCTCACGAATCATATGGATACATCGAAGTACATGCTTGGATCGTTGATGAGACCGTGATTCCTTAACCTGTGCTATAGCCCTGTTATTGCCACAATACAAAGGTACAGGCTCATCTGCTAACGGAACTACTCCTAATCCAATTAGGAATTTACGGATCCAAACTGCTTATTTACTGCCTCAGCTGCAACAATATATTCCGCTTCTGTTGTTGAATCGACAACAGTCTCTTGCTTGGAAGATTTCTAGCTCACTGCTCCATTGTTCAAACAAAATATGTACCCTGATTGCGACTTATAATCGTCTTTATCGGTTTGGAAACTTACATCGGCATACCCAGTTACCTCAAGTTCTCCTTCCCCATAGACTAAGAAAGCATCATTAGTTCGTCTAAAATACTTAAGGATGTTCTTTATCGCAATCCAGTGACCATCACCTGGATCGGCCTGATAGCGATTACACATGCTCAAAGCATACGAGACATCAGGTCGCGTACATATCATGGCGTACATGATCGATCCGATTACGGAAGCATACATGATCTGATTCATTGCATCTCTATCATCTTGAGTTTTAGGACACATGTCCTTAGATAGAGGGACGCAGCCCCCTATTGGACTGATCCATGTTGAATCTCTTCAACACTTTGTCAATGTACGGGCTCTGGGAGAGTCCAAGCAGCTTTCTAGATCTATCCGGTAGATCCTTATTCGCATAATAAAGGATACTTCTCCCAGGTCTTTCATGGAGAATTTTAATGAAAGTCAAGCTTTCACTGATTGTAGCATGGGAATGTCATTGCCAATAAGCAACACATCATCAACATATAGGACAATGAATGTGAGTGCGCTCCACTAACCTTCTTATATACACAAGAATCATCTTCGTTTTGAATGAAACCATATTCTTTTATGATCTCATCAAAACGTTGGTTCCAAGAACGCAATGCTTGCTTCAATCCATAAATGGATCGATTTAACTTACAAATCTTGTTTGCATGTTTTGACACGACAAAACCGTCAGGCTGTTGGATATAAACATCCTCCAAAAGGTTTCCGTTAAGGAAAGCGGTTTTGAAGTCCATCTGCCATATTTCATAATCGAAATATGCAGCAATAGCAAGCATTATCTGAATGGATTTAATCATGGAAACATGTGAAAAAGTTTCATCGTAATCGACACCATGTCGTTGACGATACCCTTTCGCTACAAGCCTAGCTTTGTACGTTTATATGTTGCCATCCATGTATGTTTTCCTTTTGAAGACCCATTTACAACCAATAGACTTAATATCTTCTGGTGCATTAACCAGTGTCCAAACTTGGTTGGTATACATGGAATCCATTTCGGACTTCATGGCTTCTTGCCATAAAGCGGAGTCGATACCTTGTATCGCTTCCTCATACGTATCCGGTTCATTATCCTCAATAAGATTAATGTCTATATGAGGTGAGATCAGAAACCCATACCTCTCAGGTTATTTTCTGACTCTCTCTGACCTACGCGGTTCTTGTGTATTAGAAGATTGTGGAATAGTCTCATCCCTGATGGACTGTTTGTGTTCCGAGAGGGGGTCGGTGCCAGGAACAATATCACTCTGATTTTCATCGAGTTCTACTTTCCTCCCACTTACCACTGTATTTAGGAATTCATTTTCAAGGAAAACTACATGAAGAGCAACAAATATTTTGTTCTCTTTTGGGTTGTAGAAGTAATATCCTTTGGTTTCCCTAGGATAACCTACAAATAGGCACTTATCCGATTTGGGTTCTATTTTGGTACCCCAAACGTTTAATGTATGCCCAGCATCCCCAAATCTTCAGGAATGAGAAACCCGATTTATTTCCTGTCTATATTTCATATGGAGTATGTCCAACAAACTTTGATGGAACCTTATTCAAAATAAGTATTGCACTGTTCAATGCGTATTCCTAGAAGGAAATTGGTAGCTCAATGCGACTCATCATTGACTTTACCATGTCCAACAAAGTTCGGTTTCTCCGTTCGGACACACCGTTCAATTGAGGTGTTCCAAGAGGAGTCCATTGTGAAAGAATATCATACTCTTTTAAGTAATCTTGAAACTCATTGCTTAAGTATTATCCACCACGGTCCGACCGCAATGTTTTAATACTTTTGCCAGTATGTTTTTCTACTTCGTGTCGAAACTCTTTGAATTTCTCAAAAGTTTCCGACTTGTGTTTCATAAGATACATATAATCATAACGCAATGCATCATCCGTAAAGGTTACGAAGTATTCATATCACTATGAACGGGAGCTAATAGTTCGGTGGCACGTACACCCTTACCACTAAAAGGTGTTTTAGGAATTTTTCCTGGCAAACAAGATTCGCAGACATCATATGAATTAGGATTAAATCCGTCCAAGTATCCATTCTTCGAAAGAGTGGATATACGAGTCTTGTTAATGTGTCCCAGACGATAATGCCACAGATAAGTTTCATATGTTTTACTCAATTTGATCCTTTTGTTTGTCATGTTATATGTTTGAGATTCGTTTATATTCAAAATATAAAGATCATTATTAACATCTGCTGTACATATCAAAATATCATCTTTATATACAAAACACCCAGTGTTCCGGAATACAAAGGTATACCCGCATCGGGTTAAACTAGATACATAGATGATGTTTCTAGTCAAACTAGGTACAAAATAATAGTCACCTAATGTAATTACATGCCCCGAGGGCAATTCAAAACATAGGTGCCAACAGCCAAAACAGCGACTCTCGTCCTGTTTCTAACTCGTAGGTCGATCTCTCATGAAGCCAGTCTCCTGCTAATCTGCAGATCCTGCACATCAGTACATATGTGAGTACCACATCTAGAATCAAAAATCTAATTTTTAAAACCAGTAGTGGACATGTTTATTTCAATAACAAACATACCTGAAGCCGGAGCCTTGCCCGCACTCGCTTCCTTCAAGTCCACCTTGTACTCACGGCAGTCACGCTTCCAGTGACCCCGTTTGCCACAGTGTAGGCAGACGTCTTGGGATTTGTCATTTTCTTCCCAGAAGACTTTGATGATTTAGCCTTGCCTTTTTCTTCTTTTTCTTCACACCCCCAGAAGCCTTCGAACAAGCCTTGGCCTTCTGGGATGTCGAAGTAAGATGTGCCTCACGCTTCTTGCCTTTTTGAAGCTATGGTTCTGCCTATTTCAACATCGCCATTAAATCTCCAAGAGTCTTTTCTTGGTTCATTATATTGTAGTTCATGATGAACCCGCCCCAGCAATAGGGCAGAGACTGTAAGATCAAATCTATAGAAGTCTCAACCTCAAAGGTAATGCCCGGCTGACCTAGATGTTCGATATGAGTAATCATCTGCGACACGTAGTGTTCGATAGATGTACCCTCTGACATACGCGAGCGAAAGCGATTCTTCTGCAATTCGTACTTCTATGATCTAAGATTAGATCTATAAAGGTCCTTCAATTTCAGCATATGTTATAAGGATCCAATCCCTTGTTCTGACGAAGAAATTGAGGAGTCATTGCAGCAAGCATGACAGACTGAGCAGTAAAGTTATCATCTCGATGAGTCTTCCAAAGCTCATGATCAACTGGTCGCTCAAGTCCGGGCTCAGGCTCGAGATGTCTCTCTATAACATAAAGTAACTTCTCGGCTCCCAGGACTATCCTGAGATTCATCTCCCAATCTGAAAAATTTACGCCGTTAAAGACATTCTCACCCATGATTATGTCTCTAACGCTAATCTTTCCAGCCATCTTGATTGCTATAGTCCAACTATCAAATCAACGATTTCGGGTACACTCAAAATGTAATAGTTACTATAGTCCAACTATATAACCAACTACAAGTGGAGTAGTGTATTGTACAGTCTAACTGTTCAAAGAAAGCAATAAAATAAATATTAGTCCAACTAATATAAATAATAACGATAAACAATAAAAGAGTGCGCGTTAGCAAATATTAAACGAAATTGCAAATTTAATACTAGCCTCCCACTAATTTTCGGCGAGCCTCTAACCCTCTGTTGAGTACTCGAGAAACCTAGTTTCCTAGTGGGCTAGGATCCAGTTAAATAAAACATAACCTTGACTTTGGCCAACAAGCTGTATGAAACTTTACTAGGTAGATCTCTAAGATCAATTGGATCCCATCCAATTCCTAGATCCGGTAGGTGGACCTCCAAGTCCGAAACATATATCCAATATATTTCCTAACCTTTTCCTTTGAATCAACTAAGCCTTGGCTTTGACTCAACAAGCTTAATGATTCCAGTTAAGCGCGACCCATTGACAGTGGGAAAACTTCGTAATCCACGTCGATGTACAAAAGTGACCTTGATTTTGGCCAACAAGTCACAACTGCCCAAGACATGCGATGTATAACAAAGCTTTCATGGTTCAAACACATCCGCGATGGACAATGATCTTGACTTTGGCCAACAAATCAAAGTCAATCTTGGATCGTGAGAGAGAACGACTCAATGAAAGGAAAAACACTTAATATAAAAGTGAGGGTGTTTTTCATAAATTGGCAACCAATTTATTATCTTTGATTAGGTCTCATCATACACCCTTAAACATGCATTCTAAAAGCATAATAAGGCGCGATAAATTAATAATGATATGCGGATGGATATAATACAATTTATTCCTAGAACAAATCTCTCTCTTTCCCCTCTCATGCTAGGACTTTACATTCTTCTACCCAATTACATAATACATAAAGAAACCTCATTTACATTGAGGGGAATTGGTGAGAAGAGAAATACAAAGAGAATAGGAGGTGAAAGACTGGACACGCAGGTCCAATTTCAAATAAATACCATATTTAAAATAATTTCCAAAATTGCCCACACCCATCTAATATCCATCTGATATACATTATTCATACAAATACATCCAAGTATTCACACAAAGTATGTTTTCAATCAATCTAATCCAATTAATTAATCTTTAATTGATGATCATCTAATGTTCATACAACGATTTGATTTGCGCGAGTCCAACTCGTTTAAGAATAAATACTCAAAGTAAGTATTCTTGAATTATATCGAACTACAATTTTAAATCCAATTTAAATTGTATCCAATACTAATTCATGTTTATTTCCAAATTAAAGAATTACACTTTTAATAGTGCCTTTTAGACTTGGATTCCAAATCCAATCCGAATGGGTCTCAAAGGCCCAATTAGCATCCAATGCCATTTCAACTAAGTCTAATGAGCTTTTAATTAATTCTTTAGGCATAGACTTTGGCCATTATGGATCAAACCCAAAATGCTAAGGCCCCTTTAGGAATCACCCTATGCCAAAAATCAATTTAGGCCCATTAGGCCCAATTAAATAATTAAAGGCCCAATAGTCATATTATGGACTTTATGGAAATGATTTAGGCCCAATTGGATCCAAACCAATTGTCCAAAACCATACTTGGCCCAACCAAGCCCATTAGCCCAAATACAACCAAATTAAATTAACATAACATTCCAAATATCACATTAATCCAATAAAGTGTAATTAAATTAATTAATTAATTAATCATGTTTTACTTTCAATTCATGTCCAACACAAATTTAAGCAAAATCAATTCATCCAACATGCTTCATACTCACGGCAATAGGCAAGAAATAACATCCAATTTTGATTTCAATCCAATTAAATCAACAATTAATATTCATTTCATGCCAATAACACAGCCAATTGTCAAATTTCCAAAATTCACCATGAGTAATTCTAGGTCATGTATTCGACCAACATAAGTATTTTGGGGAAAATTTGATCTAATCAATTTTTCACAATCCAATCATACATAACTCTAAGTTATCATCATCCAACATTAACCAAACAATCAATTTAGAAAATTACATGCTCCAAGCAAAATCCCAAAATTAAAGTAATGAACCCTAGAATTTCAAATCAAGTTTAGATGGCTCAAGATACCATTGTTAGTGTCCTACACATGCCCAAGAATCTCTAAACAATGATTTGTGTGTGAATAATCAAGATAAGTTACAGAAAAACTTACATTGAACGGTTGAGAATTTCAAAAATTTATACTTTGGATGATGAAGCTCCAAGCTTTAAGAAGAGTTCCAAACCATTGGGTGAGTTTCCATATCACTTTAATAGACTCCTAAAGTGCCAGCTTTAACAAATTGTGAAGCAAAATTTTTCTCCAAGAACAAAGAGGCTCACGGTTGTTGGAGAGAAAAAGAGAGAATATGTGTTTTTGTTCACTTCCAAAATTTGGTGTTATGCTTTCTAAAAACAAAACTTAGTGTGTGGAAAGAAAAATGCATTAAATGCATCCAACTACTTCCATCATCTAATGACTAGTTGATGTAAGTCAAGTGGGTCCCACCACTTTAAATTCCAAATTTAAGTTGGCTTACACAACACACAACTAAGCTCGGGCTCGGATTCGTTTAATTTCGAATTAAACGAGTTTTCCATCGCGACATAATTAAATCCAATTATGCCTAGCAAAATTATTGCGATAGTCGCTTACGAATTAATTCCAAATTAATTCGTTTGCCCGAATTAAAATCCAATTTTAATTCCGCATTGAAATCCGATTTCAATTAATATATCCAATATATTATTTAGCCCAAATAAATAAATTAAATAGAAAAATCCAATTTAACTATTAAATTTATTTTACCGATTAATTCTAAATTAATCGCGTTCTCTCTTCTAGATGAATTTAATCCCAGATAAATTCTTGCCGCAATTAATCCCAAATTAATTTTCTCTCTCATAATTAATCCCAGATTAATTCTATTCGAGTCAAATGTCATTGGTGAATCTTTGGGAAGCGACCCTAGAGATTTGCAGATATGTTGGCAGTAAATACGGTTGTCGGACTATCCAACACGTGTGTACCCCGTACCACGTTCTCACCGATTTAAAAGACATGATTGGCTTCTAGCAAAGCACCGTGCCTACCCAATTCTCCAGAAATATTCAACGAAGAATATATAATCTGTATCAGGTGTAGTATACAAAGTATTACGTAATACGAACCAGTATCGGATGTCACATGCTAGGCCTAGGGCTGGCTCTGTGTCTGCCCCGTACGAAGCATATATCGGATCCCGCGTAACTAGTCTCTGTAATCAGATAATCATAATCTAGTCATATTATCCCGATACCTACAACATTTAAGAGTACCAGTACCGTATCATGTGTGACCATCATCTCCATTTAACTGAAGTGATACTCCCATCTTGACATCACACCCAATACACTATGATTCTCAGTAAACCCAGTAAAGGTGTATATAGAACATGTTAAAGTTCCAGACGACCAAAATCAAAGTAAACTAATTGTCCCAAGTATTAGCGATGCAAGTTTCAAGTTAAAGATCACATACACATACCCTGATTCGGATTCCCATAGACACATAGTCATAATACCAATGGGATTCCGAGGGGTCTATCTAGAGCGAAGCTGTTCCCGGTCCAACGGCTAACAGAACCTCTTATCACACTTGCATAAGTATCCAATACTTAAACATATGAGAACTATGCCGTTAAGCTTCCATAACGCGCACAAGTGTAATACTAGTCTATGCAGCATTATCGATGTCCAGTCTTGATAATACTACGACTAGGGATATTTAATGATTAAACTATTCGTGGATTAATACTGTCTCATATCTTATTAATCCGGTTAAATCATATGGACTTTTATCATTTATATATCCAAGTAATCCAATTACAAAATGATAAAATAGCAATTTCCTTTGTCACATAGTTAATTTGTACAAAAACACAATGTCTTTTACAAATAGTGATGCTATGGGTCATAATTGTCCAACATAATGTTAGTGATGTAGATGTTGTTTCAGAATTCTATCACGATAACTCCATAGATGAGGATGATCTTCAGATAGCTTACACTGAATTATTTAAGGAGAGCCTAACTATCAAGAAGACGAACATGAATGTCAATAAGAGGCTAAAGGAAATTGAGCTAAAAAAGAATGAAGTTCAAGCCAAGCTTGACAAAAGCATTTTAGTTATTAATATCATCGAGGAAAGGAATTGTGAGTTACTTGATAAAGTCAAATTCTTAGTAGCTGAACTTGAAAATACTAGAACCCAATTATCTGTATTTTATAGTGGGACTGAGAAACTAGACCGCATATTAGTGATTAACATTGAGTCAACATGTGATAAGTAGTCATCGTCTAAAACTGTACCCATCCCTTCTAAACATGACTTAGGTAAGAAACCTATTGTTGAGTGTCAAGTTCTTCCCCATGTGGTTCCTCTTTCTGTGACCCAACCTTAATCTAGAGGTGTGGTGGGTAAACCAGGCTCTCGTCCGAGGTTTATGTCTGTTTTCTATCACTGTGGCAAGCTAGGACATATGAGGCCTAAGTGCTTCATATTGCACAAACAAAAGAAAATGTCTAAGGGTGTTCAACCTAGATTTGAGTCATCGAATCTAGTTTTTTTTATGTTACTGCACTAGCTAAACAAACTCAACTCATGAGTGAGAAACTTGCATTTTTGACAAAGAGTTCTCAAGTGAAAAAGACTCCTGAGAAAGTTTGAGTGAGAAAGCGAGATGACTTCCCATCAACTTCTAATGCCTTAATCCTACAAGGCGTGATGAAAGTGCACTTCGGTATACCTCTTCTTAAATGTTGCATTCATTTTTCCCATTGCATGTGTGCACGCGTGTGTTTTATGTTTCTACACGACTGTTTCACAGCATATGGGTGTGTGTGGTTGTTTTTGTTATATGTCCATTGGTATATAGAATGGAAACCCAGACATAAAATTCATAGCCGATTTCGAATAGACGCTAGTATGATCTGCACTCGGGAATACAACTCCACGTACCATTGGATAATGACAAGCCATTTTGTGTATTTTCTTATTTTTATGTTAAAAGAAAAATACAAAAAGATATAAAATGAAAAAAGACCAAAAAACATTTATGGCTTGAAAGAGAATATAAAAGCACGTGCATGTGGTCTTGGTATGTAAGATATATGTTTATGCATGTGTAATATACTTTTATTTTTCTTGATACTCTACGTGCATGAGTGTGTGTGATGGAAACCCTTAGTATATTTTGTGCTTGCATTTCACATATACTTTTTATGTCTTGAGGCTTGGTCGCATGTATGAATTTTTGGACTAACAATTTAATCTCTGTTATACTTATATCACTAAATAATGTGACATTTGACTAGATGATCTTATGTTATCCCATTGTAAAAGAATTTTTTTTAAACGAGTCTCAAGTGTAAAAAAGCTAATTGGCCAAATTTAAAGGATAAGGGCAAAAACCCCTCACTCGAAAAAGTTTATTTAAGAGCTCATATTTATGGGGGAATATTTTAGCATGCAACCATTGTTGCTTATTTTTCAGGCCTTACTAGTGCTGGGTTTGAACACTTATTTTGTGGACTTGGTGTATCATGAGATGAGATTTTTTTGGCTGTGTTCCGCTCATAAAATAAAGCCTTAAGCCTTGACTCATTGTGCACTTATTTTTTCGCACAAGTGTTTGCTATACTTTGGTGTTTACGTCATATGCATGCATGTATTATTTAGCATGACCAAAAGTGGTGGATATTATTTCATGTCATAAACAGTTGAGTACTGTCTGGGTATCATTGTACTTGCTTGGAGTGTTGTTTTAAGTCGTTTTGACTTATTTTTTAATTCATTATGTGTTTGTGTGTGTTTCATGTCATCACATTTTTTTTGTTGCATATTTATGAGCTTTTCCTTCATGTGTGTTCTTTTTGCTAATTGAGTAGAGCTGTTAGTGAGGGGGAGTAAGTTAAGTTTTTATATTCCCTTGCATATGAATTTTAATTAGTATATTGATTTTTACCAATTGTCATTTCGCGACAAAAATGGGGATTAGAATATCAATTTTTTGATATCTCATTTTTTAAGAGGGCGTAGAATTAAGGGGGAGTATGATATCTACCTTTAAATACATGAGATTATTATTTCATTTTTTTCTGCTCTTTATATTCCCTATGCTTTTCACGGTATCTTGTTGTTTGTGGATGTTTCAGATGAGCAGATATTAGTGGCTGTGATGGCATCGACTTCAAGACTACTTGGTTAAGTATTAGATCGAGTCCTATTGTAATAAGTCACTGACTTGATGGTTGACAGTTGACTATTTCGTTTTTGAATCTTTTACCACAGTCTTTGTATTAGGTAGTAGTTTTGTCACTGACACGCTCAAAAAGTGGTTATTTACTCCCAATTATAAGAGTGTCGAAGTAATAAAATAACCCGGTAAGTCCGGGGTCGATTTACATGGAATCAATTTAGAAAAAAAAATAACAATTTGAGTAAAAATAAAAAAAAACTTGATTTGTTTGAAGTGATTGGAGAATTTTAAATTGGACTGCAACAATAAAATAAAATACTGGGGGTTAGAGAATCCACTTTTAATATTTTAAATATAGAAATCTCACTTTTTATAATATATAAATTGTCATTACTACCCAATTAATTTATTTCAGGAATTAATTATGCCAAAACATATAAAACCAGCCATAAAGACGGTGATAACTTTTGTCAATAACAAGTCCAGTTAGGTATTTAATTATGCCAAATAAATAAAACCAACCAGATAGACGATATCAAAGTTTGTCAATAATTAATCCAGATTTAAATTAAATATTAATCATTAGAATATAATTTATATATATTATAATATAAGTGAGATTAATCTATATTTTCATTTTAAAAGCTTCACCATTTTCCCGAGCAAAAAAAAATTAGCTACTCATAATTTGAATAAAAACACACATAATTTTATTACTGAAAGAAAAAGAAATTATAAGAAAAATAAAACACACAAGATCCGGATCCCTTCACAAAACCGAGAGAGAATTCTAAGGAGGAAACTAAAGAAAATGAGGTGCAGATCATCTCATTTCGCTTGCAAATTGCAAGCAAAACTTGCAATTTGCAAGCTAAGGTTGACAATGGAAATGACACTCATACATACTTAATTTCTCGAGTTAGAGAGGCTACGAAATCAAACTTATTCACACATTTTTTTTCTTTTTTATTAAACTAACTCAAGTTCTACCGTTTTACGCGAACAATCACTGCTTGCTGATGCAAGATGTCCAGTTACTAAGTAAAAATATGGTTAGTTTTTTTAAAAAATAAAAACAGATATTCCACTGCCTTTAGGTGCTACCTCCAACAAACTAGATAATCGAATATTATAAAATTTTCATTTACAACCCACGATCATATGTTACCGTGTATGTTGATAATACATGTCAAATGAGCTTATGAAGTTCAAATTTAATCAATATTATGAAGAATTCACAAATTTAAATGATTCAAAAAGAAATGATCAAAAATAACTTGTTATGAATTATTTTGAGATGCGTCTCAGGAGCGAAAACTCGCGCTGCCATCTCCGAACAACAATTCCACTTGGTTAGTTAAAAATTTATTGTTTGTTTGTGTGTAATTTTTTTTTTGAAAACACAAAAGAAAATCAATTTTTTTTACACATAAAATAACAACAAAGTAAAATAAAAACAACATAATAAAAACTTTTTTTTAACATAAAACATCAACACAAAAATGATTTTTTTTTTTGAAAGAAAAACACAACATGAAAATAAAAATTATCTAGTCAACTATCTGTAACATCCCGGTTATTTTAGCATTATTGCGTGGATTTATTTTCGCTTGAGAGGCCACGACCGAACGCGGGGTCTATTTTCTTAATGGGAACATTTTCATGAAATTAATTTTAATTTTATATTAAATTAAGCTTGAAGGGTTGTTTTGAAATTTAACATGATTAGAATAAATAAAACTTAGATATTTATTTAGACACACACATGTATTCTGTATCCACCACACATTTAAGACACATGTATTATAATTACAGATACACGCGAGACATGTGAATACACATATTTATTAATTTAACTAACACACACACGTGATATACAAAAACAACACACACAGAGAACAAAAATAGATGGAGAAGGAGAGATCTAGAAAAACCGAGTGTGGGGAAGAACTGAGAGAGATCTAGGGCAGAGAAAGAGAGAGGGAAGCCAAAGCCGAAAAAAGAAGAAGAAGAAGAACTGAGCATGTAGAGAGAGAGAGTGAGCAGACCAAGAGAGAGAAAAGAAACAGGGAGCAGAGTGGAGTGGCAGAGAGCGAGAGAACTGAAGAAAGAGGAGAGTGATTACACAATTTACAGCTTCGATTTCAGTCCCAGCAATTTCTAAGGGTTTATAGGCGCAAATGGTAAGTATACTATCCTTGAGTTTTGTTGAAACCAGCTCAGCATGCTCATGCATGTGAGCACCGAAAGTTGAAGAGAAATCTGGAGTTGCCAGCACTCATGCAAGCTGTGTGTGTGTGTAACAGCCTGTGTGTGTGTGTGCGCAAGTTGGCAAACCGCGTGACACTGTTCACGCGGTTTAATCACTATAAATATGAGCATCCAGGATCATTGTAATCATCCCAAAGTGTGTGTAAGATCCAAGTAGAGAGCTTGAGAGTGTGAGGTTTTTTGTTAAGTTTCTAGTTGTAAACTTGTGTAATCTATTCTTGTAGTAATAGAAATACAATTCGGTTTTTCCTCAAATACACTCTAAAGTGATCAGTGAATCACAACAAGTGGTATCATGAGTTAGGTTGTTCTTTGGGGTCGAAAAACCGAAGAACGGTGCTCGGTTCGGAAAATTTGGGTTCTGAAAAAGTTATCAAAAATCAACTTTGAGCATACCATCAGCTAGTTCATGTCGAGACGAGCACGGTGGTATTTTCTGGCGATCAAACGGAGGTCCAGGGAGCTCGCACGCGCCGCCAATCGCGCCACACGCGCATTCAGAGGTTGAAGACGATTACATGGCCGCCACGTCAGCGCACAGTCAGCGCCACGTCATCATACAGTCAGCGGCCACATCATCCACCACGTCAGCAAGGGGTCCACCACGTCATCAGACAAGTCAGTGCCACATCAGCAAGGAGTCTGCCACGTCAGCACCACGTGTCCACCACGTCAGCACCGGTCCCACACTGCCACATCAGCACTGCCACGTCAGCATCCTGGTAAATTTCATTTAGCCCCCTGAAGTTTTGAAATTTATAGTTTTGACCCAGAACTTTTAGGAATTTACAAATCAGCCATGTGTTGGATTTAGACCAACGAAGTGTCTATTCCACCATTTTCGACCGTTCCGGACGCAACGGTGACCTCCGATTTGTGAAATTCAGCCCCAATTTTAGTGTATTTTCATTTTAAACTTTAAAACTTAAAATGGAAATGGAAGATTCCCATTCTGGTGCAATGATTAAACTGGCTGCAACTAATTACTCCCTCTGGAGACCTCAGATGATAGATTTTTTACATTGCAAAGATCTGTTTGATGTCATCGAGTTGAAGGGAGTGAAACCAGAGTCTGTTAAGGAGTATGACTGGAATAAACTCAACAACAGAACTCTGGGTCAGATTAGGCAGTGGATCAGTCACAATGTCTTCCACCACGTAGCACAAGATTCAGATGCTTACGGGATGTGGATAAAGCTGGAAGACATGTTCCAGGCCAAGACAGCTCGGAATAAAGCCCTGTTAATGAGGCGTTTGGTGAACCTGAAGCTACAGAGTGGAACTTCCGTTGCGGAACACACCAACGAGTTCCAGAGCCTGGTGAATCAGCTGTCTGCAGTAGACATGCATATGGGAGATGAAGTACAAGCCCTCTTACTACTCAGTTCCCTTCCTGATAGCTGGGAGAAATTGGTGGTTACTCTCAGCAATTCCGCTCCAGGAGGTAAAGTTACATTGCCTATGGTAAAAGATGCCCTGTCGAATGAGGAGTCCAGGAGAAAAGATGTTGGCTCAGAACAGACATAAGCCTTCATCATAGAGACTCGAGGAAGACATCAAGGAAGAGACGGAGAGAGAGGCAGAAGCACAACCAGGGGTAGATCCTCAGATGGAAGGAAGCCTACCTATAAGTGCTATCATTGTGGTATTGTAGGCCACTTAAAGAAGAATTGCTGAAAACTGCAACGAGAGCAGGGAAAAGGCAATCACCAGCCGAAGAATGACGAAGGAGAGACACTGGTCGTTGTCCAAGCAGATGTAGCAATATGCTCTATGTAGGAAGAGACATGCCTTCACAACGCAACCCAAGATGTTGAGTGGGTGGTAGATACTGCAGCATCCTACCACGTCACTCCTCACAGGGATTTCTTCACAACATACAAAGCAGGAGACTTTGGAGCAGTGAAGATGGGAAATATCAGTTCCTCTGAGATAGTAGGAATGGGTGATATTCAGTTGCAGACAAATGTCGGGTGTACATTGACCTTGAAGGATGTCCTGCATGTTCCAGAACTTCGGCTGAATGTACTTTCGGGGATAGCTCTTGACAAACAGAGATATGATAATCACTTCAGAAATGACACAAGGAGAATGACAAAAGGTGTCATGGTTGTCGCTCGAGGACATGCTTGCGGCACACTATACAAGACTCATGTGAAGATTTATGCAGACAGCCTCAACGTAGCTGAAAAAGAGGCTTCTCAAAATCTGTGGAACCGGAGACTCAGACACATGAGTGGGAGAGGGTTGTCTACCCTGAACAAGAAGGAGCTTACCAAGGATGCTGCACGAGGTCCTTGCAACCATTACTCAATTGGTAAGCAACACAGAGTCTCATTTGATTTCTCTTCAGAGAGAAGATCAGAGTTGCTCAGTCAGGTGCACTCTGATGTTTGTGGTCCCTTGGAGGTTGATTCATTGGGCGGTTTCAAGTATTTTCTGACTTTCATTGATGATGCTTCTAGGAAAATCTGGGTGTATTTCCTCAAGACGAAGGATCAGGTCCTAGATCAGTTCAAGCTGTTTCATGCCACGGTAGAGCATGAAATATGGAAGAAGCTAAAGTGCCTTCGCACAGACGATGGAGGCAAGTACAGTTCCAGAGAGTTCGAAGCCTACTGCTGGAGACACGGGATTCGACATGAGAGAACTGTTCCATACACACCACAACATAATGGTGTCGCTGCGAGAATGAACCACACTATTATGGAGAAAGTCAGAGGAATGATCAGTATGGCTAAGCTGCCAAAGCCATTCTGGGGAGAAGCTGTTCGTGCTGCCTGTTACCTCATCAACAGATCACCAACTGAACCGTTGAACTTGGAGATTCCGGAGAAAGTGTGGTCTGGTAAGAATCCTTCCTACACTCACCCTAGAGTATTCAGTTGTTTAGCAGTTGTATATGTATCCAATGAGCTCAGGGAGAAGCTCGATGCAAGGACAACTCCATGTATATTCCTAGGCCATGGAGATGAAGAATTTGGATGCAGATTATGGGATCTGAAGGTGAAGATGGTCATCAGAAGCCAGGAAGTAGAGTTTCTTGAAGACCGAACAATTGAAGACATTGAAATGCCCAGAATGTCTTCCAATTCCAGTGCCGATAGAAATCCAGACCCAACACCAGCACAATTGGCCACAGATAGGGTGCACGAGGAGATTCCAGAAGCAGAACCAGAGGAGGCAAATGAAGATGTTGAGCAGGGGGAGACACAACCTGTTCCATCGGAGATTACAGAAGAAAGTGTTGAGCAGGGGGAGCCGCAACCCACTCCACTAGAAGCTGCAAGATCATTCACAGAGATGGATGATAACAGACCTCCAGAAATCAGTAGACCTCAGACAAGAAGATCTGAACGAGGCAGGATTCCATCAACCAGATATCCGGATCCGAATATATTCTGCTTACTGATGTGGGGGAGCCAGAGAGTTTCCCAAAGGCAAGAAGGCACTGAGGAACAAATGGGTGAAGAAACATGGCAGCAAAACTGTGCAGAGACACAACAGAAGATTACTGTGCAGAGACACAGTGGATTGTACTATGCAGAGACAAAGCAGGAGAATACTGTAAAGAGATGCAGTGAAGTGTGCTGTGCAGAGACACAGCCGACATGTCAACAAAGGAACAGTGATCGTGACAAGCTAGAGTTGTGCAGAGACATAACCGGATAGCTGTCAGATGACGATTGTTTTCAGATACAAAGAACTACGAATTGGCTTGATCCTAACTCAGGGTACGTAGGCAGTCATACAGATGCAGCCAGGGGAGGATACTTTGGAGGATCCGATTTGGATGATTGATGGTCGGCTCAGATTTTGGGAAATCTTCACCGAGGGGGAGATTTGTTGAAACCAGCTCAGCATGCTCATGCATGTGAGCACCGAAAGTTGAAGAGAAAGCTGGAGTTGCCAGCACTCATGCAAGCTCTCTGTGTGTGTAACAACCTGTGTGTGTGTGTGCAAGTTGGCAAACCGGGTGACACTGTTCACGCGGTTTGATCACTATAATATGAGCATCCATGATCATTGTAATCATCCCAAAGTGTGTGTAAGCTCCAAGTAGAGAGCTTGAGAGTGTGAGGTTTTTTGTTAAGTTTCTAGTTGTAAACTTGTGTAATCTATTCTTGTAGTAATAGAAATACAATTCGGTTTTTCCTCAAATACACTCTAAAGTGATCGGTGAATCACAACAAGTTTGGGTGTTTATAGAATTAAAGGAATTGAAACATTTGGGGAAAATTCGGTAACTATAAAATTGGGAATTGATAGATAAACATTTGTTTAGTAAACTATTTACACTTTAATACTTAGTTTGGAAAGCTTTAGTGATGCTTTGATATGGCTTGATAGTTCACAGTGACTTTAATTGAATTTCTTCATCCGAACATAATTATAATTTAAAAATAAGTGTTTGTGCCAGTAACTGGTGAACCATTGGACCATTTGGTAAGTTTGATTGTTTTTCCAAATTCGACTTTGAATAAGGTGATTATCCAAATAGTGAAATATATGGTTGTCATTAAGGTGACGAACATGGTTTTTATTTTTACCTAAGAGATGGTTAAGATTTTGTTGGACAACGTGATTTAACTTTTGGGTATAAGCAACTAGAAATGGGTTAAATTTCACTTCTCTCTCCTAATTCAAGGGGCCTTTGTTTTGGAAAACTCATCTGTTGACATTCATGAGTTGGGAGTGTCTTAGTTTGAATAAAGCCCTTCGTTTCCTGTCTCACTAAGGATCAACTATAGTATAATTTCTCTTCAGTTGGTTTCAAGCAGTCTGGAACAGTTGAAGCCCAAATCATAACAGCTGCAGTTGTTTTCTTTGCTTATGTCAAATGCATATTTATTTATGGAGTCTAATTTACTGTCCTAAAGTATTATTGTGATTCCATTTAGAAGGTTCTGCATGTAATTATTCCTTATTCTCAAGTTCACTTAACTAGAAAATCCAGTACATTTGTTATAATATTTCTGTTTTAAATCATTCTGATCCTATTGTTTGTTTGTTACAATCAATTACTTTAAGTATGAGGAATGTATCAAGGATTGTGATAAGGCTGTCGAAAGGGGAAGAGAGCTTAGATCTGATTTTAAGATGATAAAGTAAGTATATTCATAATGTGTATAGCTGAAAATGAAGTCAGATATAGCTGAAAATGGATAGTATAGGTGAAATTGTGTTCAAAGGTGTGCAGTAAGGAGCGAAGGTATAGCAGGAAATAAAATCCTTTAGAATTCTCAGATGAATGTTGTGAGTTTAATTGGATTTAGAAACTAAACATTGCAATTGAGTATAGCCTTCAATTATATAACAGAGAAGAATGTAAATATGATTGAAATGATAGCATAAATATACGAGTATGATTATGAAGTTAGATTGATATAGAACAGAAACTTAAAATTTAATAAACATGATGATGAGTATAACAGTAAAGCATGTAAGTGAATAATCATAATCATAAACATGAAATCAGTAATTTGTGTATATAGATGTAGGCTATAGTAGTGATAATGTGTGTTAACTTGAGCATGTATGAGGAAAGCATGTAAGGAATAGAATACACATGTCATTAGCTTATATATATATGCATGAACATATAAGAAAGTGTGGAGAAATGCATATGCATACTTATGCATTATGATTCTCATAGATTGAATTGAAATTAAAAATGATTTTGGAATTCAAAAGGTTTTTAAAGAAAAGTTTCCAATGTTTTTGAAAGAAAAAAGTATTTCAGAAAACGTTCTTACAGTTTTGAAATACAAAATGTGGTTTATGTTTTTCGAGGCATGAGGGAAAAACTCACCCCAATATGTAACTTGAGATTCGGTTGGAATTGACGGATATCATATGGATTTGGGATTTGGGATTTGGGATTTGACCCATCCCAGCTGTATACTAATTGGAATTGACGGATTTAGACACATGTGCACATGTGGAGGACTGGGGGGACGCTCCTAGATCCTCAGCGCTCAGATGGTACATTCCTGGGCGGAGATGCGCCTTCGGGCGGAGATGCGCCTTCGGGCGGAGATGCGCCTACGGGCGGAGATGCGCCTACGGGCGGTCAGAAAAAGGATTTCAGATTTCAGATTTCAGATATCAGTTTTTTAGGAAATGAGTTTTGAGATTTTAGATTTTCAGAAAACAGTTTTCTAAGATACAGATTTCAGTCTACAAATACAGTTTTCAAAGAGATTTTCTGGAAAGAAAAAGTAAAAATAGAGTTTCAGCAAAAAGTTTTCAGAAATGATTTTTCAGAAAAGAATATTTCAGAAAAGGATTTTCAATCATTATAGAAGCATGACATGTTAGAGTAGAGCTTAGTTTATAAATCATGCATATAAGTCATACATACCACCGAAAATACCCCTAAAACAGCCCCTAAATCACGCCTAAACCGTGACCAGAAACAGCCGTGAAACAGAGTAAAATAGCAGCCCGAAACAGCGAAGCAACGAAGGAAATCTGAAAACCAGTAAATCAGAAATGTTGCGGAGCGTCAACCCTTCTGACAACCGCGAAACGCACTTCTAAGAGACAACTTAAGAGGTTAGACCTGAGGGCAATCTTTTTTTTTTTTTTTTATATTTATTCTCCTTTATTTTTATTTATTTTCTTATTTTACTTCGCATGAGTATTGTGGATTGGTGCATGATGTGATTTTCGGATGAACATAATATGTGTTCTCTCTGTATATCGGATGGAAACCTGGACGTAAATTCCATAGCCAAATCCGAATGGACGGTATTGCAGTCTGCATTCGAGATACAATGCCACGTACCACTTGAGAGACACACATATTTCGTTTCATCCAACTTTTCTTAAGCATGATTTAGTCTAATATGTTATTTATTTTTTGAGCATGATTATGTTATTACTTTATGCATGATTTAGTTTTTTTTCTTTCGCAATATGAGTCTAATGTACGTTTATGTTTAGATTGTTATTTATTCTTTGTGCTTGATGATTCGACATGTTCGTTGTGCGATATTATATGCTTGACGTTATAATGACTTATTTTTAAAGCATGCGAACTTAGTCATATGATTTATTTTGATGAATGCGGACTAGATCTAAGTTACCTTTGAGGATACATGTTGAGTAGATTCGGTTAGTTTATTACACAAATCATATCATTACAAGTGACATAAGTAAGGGACCATTCCGAACCCAACGGTTTGAGGTCTTCCCTTGCGAGGGGTGAGTGCGGCATTAAATCACATTTTCCCGGTTCACACCGGGTGGCGACTCCATGTTATTTCTCCGGTTTAGTTCCCCCGCGGGCTATCCCGTACTTCCAACTAGGCCGCGAGCCTAGAACAACGTCGTCAATTTTTGTGTCATACAGTCTGGTGACTCCACTGGGGATAGAGAATCGGCCCCGAAATAATGTCTTGTAGTGTTTGTGATTTGTGCTTTAGTTAACCGTGTCTACCGTGGGTTGAAATGGGTTTAATCAAAGGCACTTTTAAGGCTAGGTAATGGTTTGGTGTCTTCCTTCATTCACTACCTTTTTAAGGAAAGGATGTGGAGGCACCTAAATAATCATTTACCCGTAACTCACTGTGACAGACTAATTTGAAGGACTTGTTGTTTATTCCTGTCACCAAGGCGATAAGAGCCTAAGAGGCTTGGGTATTTAAGAGAGTTCGCTCCACCATTCCTTTGGGGAATCTACAATAGGAAATCCATTTGACAGTCAGTCACGCACCATAACTCGTTGGCACGTACCTTAGTGTATAAAAAGGGTGCGCTCACTTGGCCGCTCGGACCCTTGAGTAGGGAGACCTAGTTGTGGGCAACCCTTCATCGATGAGAGCCTTTGTCTATACCCCTATAAATCCGCACATGAACTGTAGTTGTGGGACTAATAGAAACTATCCCTTTTATGCTTGCATCTAGAACTGTCATCATTTGGATTCAGTTGGACTTTTTGTCATGAGGTATGGGCTTGTTGGGCCATTTAAACTGGGACGAGTCCGTGATTTATGGCAATTTGGCCAAAAGTTTCTGAAATGCCAATGGGCCATTTTGTGCTTAGGCCTTTTATAATTTGAAGTTATTTAGCCATGTTATCGCAAAAAGTGTAAACCTGTTGGGCCTTTTCAACTGGGACAAGTTTGCACCTCGCAATAAAATGATTGAATGCTTTAAAATGATAATGGGCCGACTTATATATTCCATATATCGCACACATCTCATGCATTTCATACATACACGCATCATGTTAACCATGTGTCTTAAAAGCCATCATAGATATCCGTTGGGTTAGGAAAAAAAGATTTGTCAAGAAGAGTTTAGCAAACATGGATATCGGGAAAAGGAAGCTGAGAAACAGAAAATTTTACGGCAATGATAGAAAGACCATGGTGGGCCCAAAAAAAAAAGAAAAAAAAAGAAAAAAAGAAAAGAAAAAAGAAGAAGAAGATTGTTTTTAAGTCCTTAATAGTTAGGCATAAGTCCGGTGATGAAATTGTTTACTGTAGGGTGAAACCTTAGAAACGATAAGTGCGAGATGTGCTCTCATCCGGTATTCTGAGTAGTTGATCTCGGCTAGACTCACGAGCACTTGATTACAGGATCTTACCGGTGAAAACCTGAGTAGTTGGCAATGTGACTAGTTGAAGAAATTGTAGGTCGGTGAATGACCGTTTGCTTAGATGTCTATCTTGATTTGCGTATGTTATGATGTGTGGTATGGTTGAAAATGAAAGAAAAGTCTCTAAAGAAAAGAATTGAACCACCTATAACCGATAAGCGTGAAGCTACCCATGGTCGAGTATTAGGACCACCATGAGGAGAAATACTACCTTAAAGGGTAGGTGTGTTGAAAAAAAAGAAAAAAAAGAGAAAAAGAAAAGAAAAGAAAAAAGAAGTTCAAAATGAAAAGAAAAAAAGAAAGAGACAAAAGAGAAAGAAAACCATACCACATTGAGCACAGAAAAGCAACTGCAGGCATAATTGAGACATCTAGGTTGGTTTGACCCATCAATCCCAGTTTTTTTGACGAAATCATTGAGTTGGCTTACCTGGGGATGAATCTGCAAAGGAACCTTTGCACACACACACTTTGAGTCTGGCTTAGATCATTTATTCAAAGACTTAGATTTGAGTTGCTTTGAATGTCTTGAAGGTTCTCTGGTTTCAATACTGGGCATTCTTTGAGGGCAATAATATATGTAACTATTGGGACGATTTCGTAGCATGTGATATAATATGGTGATATAGAATTCCATATCATGTGGTCCACATTGACCTAATGCAAGCAGCGGAGAGCAGAAAGCTAAATCAAGACTGGGGGCGACCAGTCTACCACCTCGCGAATCAGGGAAACAACGAGATCTTGAGCCATGAGACAAAAGAGAACCAACCAATCACCAGAAGGGAACTGGCAGAAGGAAATTGCAAGCAGACATAGGGGGCGACCAAAGACTTTTGTAGGCAAGAAGCACCGAAGAGCACAAGGAAGACCTAACCCATCGGAATAAGAAACACATTCATGCATGCATGCATGCATACACGTCATATACACGCAATCTTTGTCTTGTTTTTGTTCACATGTTTTAAAGAAAAGGAGAAAGCGGCAAATGCAAGCCAACCAAAAACAGTAACATAGCATCATCAGTTTCGGGAATGAATCCTAGGGCCGAGGCCCACACTATCAGCAGTTTGGGGAATGAATCCCAGGGTCGAGGCCCACATCGTCAAAGTTTTGGAATGAATCCGGGAATGAATCCCAGGGTCGAGGCCCACATCGTCAGAATTTTGGAATGAATCTGGGAATAAATCCCAGGGTCGAGGCCCACATCGTCAGAGTTTTGGAATGAATCCGGGAATGAATCCCAGGGTCGAGGCCCACATCGTCAGAGTTTTGGAATGAATCCGGGAATGAATCCCAGGGTCGAGGCCCACATCGTCAGAGTTTTGGAATGAATCCGGGAATGAATCCCAGGGTCGAGGCCCACATCGTCAGAGTTTTGGAATGAATCCGGGAATGAATCCCAGGGTCGAGGCCCACATCGTCAGAGTTTTTGAATGAATCCGGGAATGTATCCCAGGGTCGAGGCCCACATCGTCAGATTTTTGGAATGAATTCAGGAATAAATCCCAGGGTCGAGGCCCACATCAGCATCAGTTTCGGGGATGAGTCCCAAGGCCGAGGCCCACATCAGCATCAGTTTTGGGGATGAGTCCCAGGGTCGAGGCCCACATCAGTATCAGTCTGGGGGCGAGGCCCACATCAGTATCTGATGAGCGGAAAATATATCAATATTTACCACCCCTTTAACTTAATATTTTGTTTAGTTTCTCGGGTTTGATGAACGTTTTGATGTGTTTTAGTTTATTTTGCACATAAAATAATATCGGGTCTCAATAAAATCATTTAGGATGAAATATGGGTCAAAAAATGGAAATTATTGGACTTGATATTTTAATTTTGGAGATTGGAAACTTGAAAGGGCGTTTTTGACAAAGTGCAGTTTTGGAAATTCCAGTTTTGAACATCTGTCGTATTTTGGGCATAACTTTTTACTCCGATATCGGATTGAGCTGATTCAAGTGCCAGATTAAAGAAGACGCAAAGATATACAACTTTGAAAGACAAAATATTTTCGAATTCTGAAGATTTAATGACCGAAATTGATGAACCATCCAGAAGTGTGTTGTGTGTAATTATTAAAGTCTTTTTCAAAGCAAAAAAATAAATTAATAAATAAATAATAAAATTATCAAATCATCACCAAACATGATAAGAAATTAGTGGAGCAATTAATAATGGATTTTTTGGAGTAATTAGTGGAGAAATTAATAATGCATTTGGTGGAGAATTTGATGGATGATTTGATGGAAGCAAAATTTTGCCTATAAATACCAAACCATTTCATTTGTAAAATTCATAATTTCTTCTTTGAAATTCCTAAATAATAAATAAGAAGATTGTATCTTGTTTATTTATTTACAGCTTTCAGTAATTAATTTCCGCTTTCGCACTTTCTTTTCTTTATTTTTCAGTTTTTACTTTCCGCAATTTACCTTTACGCACAATCCTTTCCTTTCTTACTTTTGTAATTTTTATTTTTCAAGTAATGAGGAGGTAATTCCCCTTTGTTGGGGTGAAAAGTAAAGCTTTTATTATTGCTATTTAGATTATTCTCCCTTAATTATAATATATAAACTATTTAAAACTTGACTTAATGAGGATACCGCTATATTGGCCTGTTGGTAATTAATTATAAATTGGTTTTAACCTGACTAAGTATGGATACCGCCTGATTGGTCGGTTGGTAATTAATTATTAATTTGACTTAATCAGGATACCGCCTTTATGGATGGTTGGTAATTATCACGTAAAGTTAATATATTATATTAAGGGAGATATCTAAAATAGTAGTAATAAAAGTTGATCCTCTAACCCCATCATTTTATTTTATTGTACTTTTACTTTATTTAATTTCAGTAATTTACTTTTCAGCAATTTACACTTCGGCAATTTACTTTTCAGTAATTTACTTTTTTTTACTTTTTACTTTTTACTTTTACTTTTTACTTTTTTTACTTTTCAGCAATTTACTTTTCAGTATTTAATTTTCAGTATTTTACTTTATGTCTTTTATTTTATTTAAATTTTTACTACCCGTAAATATGTGTCGTAACTAAGCCAGTTATCTGGGGTTGTGATGAATTCCAATATCATCGGTTTATAAGGGGTTAAATTATAGTTTGGGTAATATAAAGATTTATATATTGAGTCTTAATCTTAATGATTTTTCATTAACTGGCCATTAATAAAATTGAACTGGTAAACTTAAAATGAACTTGGAAAAGAGATTTTAGGTTTAAGACCTTACACTCAATAGCCCACGATCTTCATTGAGGATAGATAACCCTTTAATAGATTTCCTTACAGGATATGAATATATCTGTCGGGCGGGGGTAGCCATAATTGGAACTTAATCTTAACGAATCCAGGTAATTTGGTTGACATAGACATATGGTTCAATTGGGTTATACTGGATATTTGTAGTTGACCATCGGAAGAGGCTTTTACATAATTTAGTGTTCCAGGTTAATAAATCAATATTTTACCCAACTATAAGATAACCACTTCATCTTTAAATAATATTGGAAAGATTCACAACCCTAGATAGTTTTTAATATTGAATTTTCTTAAATCTACTTTCAAGCAATTTTATTTTCTTGTTTTTAAATTCAAAATCTTCACCTTTTCAAATCAATCAAACAACCTATTAGATACTGGTAATCATTTGACCTCATAAAATTAATAGATTAGATATTAAGTCCTCGTGGGATCGATACTTTTTATACTACTTGAATGATACGTGCACTTGCGTTATACGCGTGTGTTTGCACCGGTCAAGTTTTTGGCGCCGTTGCCGGGGACTTAATTATCTTTCACTATTAGTTTAGAGGTTAGATACTTTTACTTGTATCTAATTTTCTTTTTACTTATTGTTTTTGTTTTCTTGTGTTTCAGGTTCTCAGAAACTTCATGAGATGAACTAGAAGCTTTGAACTTCGACCGCTTGACCCATAAATTGAAAGAACCATCAGACAGTTGAGAAGGGAAAGGCGAGAAGGCCAAGAAGCTTTAGTCAACATGGAACCTGAACCTTTGAACGTTGCACCACCGATTCCCATTCGAGACAGAACCATTCCGGTGGTCGACGGCTTCATTTCCTGTATTGTACTTCCTCTTTTACCAGCAAATGCGTGTGACATCAAAACATGCATCCAGATGATTCAGCAGTCAGTACAGTTTGGGGGAAATGCAACTGAAGATCCTAATTCACACATCAGCAACTTCTTGGAAGTTTGCGGTACTTTCAATTACAACCGAGCAGCTGAAGAAGTAATGAGACTGTGGGTTTTTCCATATTCCCTGAAAGACATAGCTAAAGCTTGGATACATTCGTTACCAGCAGGTTCCATCACAACTTGGAACACTCTAGCGACCAAATTCCTTGCAAAGTACTTTCCACCAGCCAGAACTTCAAAGTTGAGGAATGACTTCACATCCTTCGTGCAGCAAGATTCAGAATCCCTTTGCGAAGCTTGGGAAAGATTCAAAGATTTACTCCGGAAATGTCCTCATCATGAGATCGCAAAATGGCTACAAGTCCAAACCTTCTACAATGGACTTTCTGGAATAATGAGAACCACAATTGATGCTGCTGCTGGAGGAGCTTTAATGGAAAAAGGAGAAGATCAAGCCTGAGACTTAATTGAAGAAATGGCCAACAACAACTCCTTGTGGCCAACAGAAAGGAGCATGATTCAAAGAATTGTAGGAATTTATGAAGTTGGAGCCAACACAGCACTGAATTCCAAGCTGGATGTGATTTGCAAAAATCTGGAAACTCTTAACATGAAAGTTAATGGTGGATCCACAAGTTCACCATTTGGAGGAGCACCTGAGTCATAATATTTCAACAAACATAAAGAAACGGTGAATTATGTCAACAATTTCAACAGACAGAGGAACAATCCATATTCCAACACCTACAACCCAGGGTGGAGAAATCATCCCAATCTCGCATGGAGCAACAATTCAGGGCAAATGAACAACCCACCACCCGGATTCCAACAACAGAACAAAGGCCATGAGCAGGCAAATGAATCAGGAATAACAGAAGTGTTGATCCACTTGAAAAAGATAGAAGCAAAACACGACTCTCAAGCAGCAAGATATGATGCTATGTTTCAATCCCAAGCGCATTAATTCAAAGTCAATAAGCTTCTATTAAAGCACTGGAGAATCAAATTGGACAACTGGCCAATGCTCAGAGTTACAGACCGCCGGGTAACCTTCCTAGCAACACTGAACCAAATCTGAGGAACATGGGGAAGGAGCAGTGTCATGCCATCATGTTAAAAAGCGGTACTGAAATCAACAAAGATGTTGGAGCCAAAACAACTGGTGAGGAAGTTACAAAAGAAACAAAGCAACAGATGGAGGAAAAAGAAGCAAAGGAAAAAGAACAGATCACTCCACCTTCACCTTTTCCTCAGCGTCTTCAGAAGAATAAACTGGACAAGCAGTTTGCTCGATTCTTGGAGGCGTTCAAAAAGCTGCATATCAACATTCCATTTGCAGAAGCGTTGGAATAAATGCTCAGCTATGCCAAATTTATGAAAGACATTCTTTCACGAAAGTGGAGATTGGGAGATTATGAGACAGTAGCATTATCAGAAGAATGCATCGCCATCATTCAGAGAAAACTTCCTCCAAAGTTGAAAGATCATGGCAGTTTCACTGTTCCTTGCACCATAAGAGAACATGACTTCGGTAAGGCTCTGTGTGATTTAGGTGTTAGTGTTAACTTGATGACTTTTTCTATTTTCAGGAAATTGCAGATTGGAGAAACAATGCCCACTTCAGTCTCACTACAACTTGCTGATAAAATGCTCGTATTTTCGAGAGGTGTAGTTGAAGATGTGCTAGTCAAGGTTGACAAATTCATTTTCCCAACAGATTTTATTGTCCTTGATATGGAGGAAAAAGCAGACGTGCCAATCATCATCGGGAGACCATTCTTGGCTACAGGTCGAACCATTATTGATGTACAAAAAAAGAGAACTAACCATGATGGTACATGACCAAGAAGTAACATTCAATGTTTTTAAAGCCATGAATTTCTCGAATGATGAGAAAGAGGAATGTTTCAGTCTTGATGTGATACACAATACCATTCAGAACTCCAATGCAATGCAAAGTTCTACTGACAAACTTAAAACATGTCAATTGCCTGTGGAGCCTGAAGATAAAGCGTCTTTTGCACTGAAAAAGCCAATTCTTGCACTACAAGCAACAGAAGAGAAAAGTTCCACCAGCTCAACGAATTGGAGGAATTTCACAATCAGCCTTTTGAGGATGTCAAATTGTACAAAAGAAAGGCCAAGAAGAGACATGATGAGAAGTTAGTGCGCATACAAATGGAACCAGGGCAGAAGGTACTGTTAAACAAATCAAGGATGATGAAATCTTCCCATGGAAGCCAAAATCACGGTGGTCAGGTCTATTTGTGATCACCAAAGTTTTACCAGATAGAGCCGTTGAGATACGTGATCCTGACTCCAACAAAACTTTCAAGGTTAAAAACAAGCGTGTCAAGCACTACTGGGGAGAATCATTTGAGCGACAAAAAGAAAGTGTCACACTTTCAGATCCAGCTTAACGTTAGAGAAGTCACGTCTAGCTGACGACTTTAAACTTAGCGCTCGCAGGGTGGCAACCCATGTAATTTGTGTATATATTGTGATTTGGTGTGATTTAATTTGGTGTGTTTAGTTTTTGCAGATTAAGACATTTCAGGATGGAAGAAGTTCTCGTAAGACGTCACAAGTAATTTCCTTCTCTCTCCTCTCTCAAAATCTCTGATGAAAGTCTACAAAGCTCGCTTGGAACGGATGAGACTACTGATGATCAAAGGTATTCCTACTGACATTCGTTGGATTATTGAAGCACGGGTCCGATTGGCAGGTGAGTCTTCTGACTCTTTTATTTCACATCTGCCTGGCTTAGGAAGGGGCACCTATGCTAAAAAGAGAAGAGCCAAAAGAATGTGTGTTTGTTATAAATGTGCTCGCATGTTTTGTAATACTCATTGTCGTTCTTTAGGAATGATGTCTGATAACCGCGAAGATAAGATTAATTTCATTAGGGATGGCTTGAGTAAGGAGTCTTTGGATGACATATCTAAAACTCTTGAGATGCCTCCCAGTGGATGTGTGTATCACGAGATTCGTGTGTTATACGCACAATTCCAAAAGGAAAGATAACAGTTAAGTCTCGGGAATCTGACTCAAAAAGACCCTGTTTGCCAATTTATAAGAAAATTGGATGGGAAGCTTGTCCCTGACGCATAGACGTCATCAAGCCGATACTTTTCTTGAACATATTATATCTCTTTGTCTTTTCCTGATAATTGTGATTTGTTTTGTTGTTTTCTTTTATTTTCTCCGACAGGATCCAGACCTTTTTGACTATCACGATTTATTTTACTGTTAAACTAATAATTGTCATTTGGCAGGTACTAGTGCTATTATTTTACTCACCCTTTTCAGGTATTATAAATTTAACTCATCATTGCACTTTTGAAGACATCCAGAGTAAAACATGGAAGCCACTTCAAGAAGACGAGTTGAAAACATCTGTGTGTTTTGCGGTAGTAGTGTTGGTACTAAACCACAATACGTAGAAGCATCACAAGAATTGGGTCGAGTCTTAGCTGCAAGAAATATGCACTTAGTATATGGCGGAGGCAATCTTGGACTAATGGGGATCGTTTCAAAGGCCGTACAGGAAGGAGGTAGTAACGTTTTAGGAATCATCCCAAAACCCTTGGCAGAGGCAAATCTTATTGGATCATCAAATGGAGAGGAACTGATCGTGCCAGGTATGTCTGAACGACTGGTAGAAATGATTAACCGTGCTGATGCTTTTATTGCTTTGCCAGGTGGCTTGGGTACATTAGAGGAAATTTTTATAGTGCTATCTTGGGCGAACTTGAACATACACCAGAAACCAATTGGGCCGTTTAACGTTGAAGGATTTTATGATTTTCTTTGTGTGTTTTTTGATGATGCCCAGAGAAATGGGTTCGTGTCAAAACCTTTGAAAGAACTACTCTTTACTGCCAGAACTGCTCCGGATCTAATTGACCAACTCTTAGCCTATGAACCACAAGTTGACCCTATCCTTTCAAGATAAATTAGTCCGAGGACGAGTGGTAAGAGGCGTCGGATTAATCTGGATCTTAACCTTTAATTTCCTGTAGAATTTCGGCTAACCAGGTATTATCTTCTAAACTCTTCTTCTACTGTTAAGACATTGGGGACAATGTCTCATTTAGGGTTGGGGGAGGGAATTAGTTGACTAGTACCTTGTTTTTAGTTGTGTGTTGTTTTTATTTTTTAGTCCAAAATTTTCGAAAAATACAAAAAAAATTGAAATTTTTTCAAAAATTACAAAAATATTTTGTGTTTTTGTGTTTTTATTTTGACTAAAAAGGTGAAATTGGTAAGAGATAGCTGAGTAAGGAGTTTCCACTCCTGAGACGTATCTCAAACCTATTTCGAAACAAGTTAATTTTTGTTTATTTCCTTTTAAATTATTTAATTTGTGAATTCTCTATAAAACTGACTAAATGGATCTTCATATGCTCAGTTAGCAGATATTATCAACATGCATTGTAACATATGGACATGAGCTATAATTGAAAAGTTTGTAATATTCAGTGCTCTAGTTTAATTAGAGGAAGCATCTCAGAAAGTGATGGAGTAAAAAAAAAAATTGAGATCCGAGTTATTAAGTCTGTAAGGGTGTTTTAACACCTAGTGCCCTAAAGCCAACTGGTTTGGGAGTCACTGGCCCAAAGCTCGCTACATGGATCAAAGATGTTGCAAAATATATATATATCTAAAGTCTGAGTAATTAAGTCCGTATGGGTGTCTTAACACCTGGTGCCCTAAAGCCAACTGGTTTGGGAGTCACCGACCTAACACTCGCTACATAGATGGAAGGTATTGTATATATAAAAAAATCTAAAATCAAAGAAAAAAGAGAAAAATTATTCCATTGCCATAAAAAAGGTGTGAAATCTGATAGAACTTTAGGACAAAAATATTACTCTCTTATCAACTACACTTGTGACTGTTGTGGGCAAAAATGAGATTGATTAATACTTGTTGGCTGTGTATATGGAGAATGGTAAATATAATCGGAGAATTTACTTATTCGGTAATTTAGAAAGAAACAAAACAACTAGTAACTTGGAGTAGAAGTTTCACCTGATTAGTCACTAACTTTCTTTATTCTCTTTTCTCTTGTCTTTTTGCTTTTGTGTGCATTAGTTTTACTACCTTTTTACTTTTGTAAAATTATTGTGGGTATCATTACTGTAAACCCTCACGAGAATACAACTCGCCCACTAGGGACACTAGGGGTTTAAAGGCTTGTTGCATACGCTAAATGCAACCGTGATCCCTACGAAAGTGGCTTAGTTTAATTTTTTTGTTGTTGTTTTGCTCGAGGACTAGCAAAATGTTAGGTTTGGGGGTGTGATGATGATGAGTGGTATTTATATCACTATTTCCCACTCATTTAATCTAATATTTTGTATAGTTTCTTGAGTTTTGTGAATGTTTTGATCTGTTTTGTGTTATTTTGTAGATAAATAAAGTTTCAGGACATTCTGGAGGTGATTTGGAGTAAAACAGTGAAAATTGGCGAAAAAGGGCATTTTGGTAATTTTCGGCGTCGCGACGCCCAGCATGCGCCGAATCTACTAAAATGCGCCGGGTCAACATGTCAGGATTTGAGATGTTTGACTTTGCTAAAATGCGCCGTGACACGTGTCACCATCAAATCCAATATGCTAACGTGCGCCGTGCCACGTGTCAACATCATATGCTGCCGACACTCAGAATTGACACGTGTCGCCTCGTCATCAGCCATGTCAGCGGTCAACGAGTCAACTTCGCCATGTGTCACGCCTCGTCATCAGCCACGTCACAAGGTCAACGAAGTCAACTTGCCAAGTCAGCATCAACCAATCACAGCGTGACACGTGTCGCCACGTGTCGAAATCCTATTGTACCGACAATTGCAACACGCGTCTTCGCCACGTCAGCGCCACATCATCGCCACGTCAGCATGACGTCATCACAATAATTGAGTCTTAGCCGCCTTGCCACGTGTAGCGTGAACAGTCAGCCGCCAGGCCACGTGTCGCCTCCTCATCGTGCCACGTCGACAAAATCCAGCGTCGCGACGCTGGCACCAAAAATTTCTATAAATACTGCGCGAATTTCATAATTCCGTGTGCCTTTCTCTCTCTCATCTCTTTGATGAAGAGAGAGTTTCTCTCTCTAAAAATATTTTAATTTTATTTTTTTATTTTTTTTAGTTTGTAATTTATTTTAATTACCATTTGTAATAATAGTAATTTAGTTTTTACTTTTTACTTTTTACAGTTTTTACTATTCATGAGAAAGTAATTTCCCAGCTAGGGTGAAAGGTAATTCTTTTACTGTTACTATTTAGATTAATCTCCCTTAAAAATAATATATTTACTAATTAAAATACTGATTAATAAGGATACCGCTATATTGGTCGGTTTGTAATTTAATTATGGTACCGCCTATATGGCTGGTTGGACTTAATTTGACTTAATCAGGATACCGCCAGATTGGTCGGTTGGTAATATTATAACAAGTTTATATATTATTTTATGGGAGATATCTAAATTAGTAGTAGTAAAAGTAATTCCTTTTACCTTAGCATTTTATTTCATTTTACTTTTCAGTTTTACTTTATGTCTTTTACTTTTTAGTATTTTTACTTTATGTCTTTTATTTTTCAGTTATTAGTCCTACTTATGTGTTGTAACTAAATAGTTATCTGGGGTTGTGATGAATTTCAATATCACCGGTTTATAAGGGTTAGATTATAGTTTGGGTAATATAAAGATTTATTTATTGAGTCTTAATCTTAATGCTTTTTATTAATTGGCCATTAATAAAATTGATTAGGTAAACTTAAAATGAACTAGACATAGAGATTTTAAGTTTAAGACCTTAGACTCAATAACTCACGATCTTCCTTGAGGATAAATAACCCTTTAATAGATTTCCTTACAGGATAGGAATATACCTGTCGGGCGAGGGTAGCCATAATTGGAACTTAATCTTAATGAATCCAGATAATGTGGTTGACATAGGAATATGGTTCAATTGGGTTATACTGGGTATTTGAATTTGACCATCGGAAGAGGCTTTTACATAATTTCGTGTTCCAGGTTAATAAATCATTGTATTACCCAACTATAAAATAATCACTTCATCTTTAAAATGATATTGGAATAAATCACAACCTTAGATCTTTGTGTCTTTTGTTATTTTCCTTAGTATTTTCTTTTGTCTTTTTATTTATTTATTTATTTAGCAAAGTTTTTCAACCAAACAAACAAACAATCTCTCTCTTCTCCATTTAATTAGATATTTGTAAATAAATAGATTCAACAATTAATAACAACAGTAGGAATTAAGTCCTCGTGGGATCGATATTCTTATACTACTTGAACGATACGTGCGCTTGCGTTATACGTGTGTGTTTACGCCGGTCAGATGAGCGGAAAATATATCAATATTTACCACCCCTTTAACTTAATATTTTGTTTAGTTTCTCGGGTTTGATGAACGTTTTGATGTGTTTTAGTTTATTTTGCAGATAAAATAATATCGGGTCTCTATGAAATCATTTAGGACGAAATATGGGTCAAATAAGGGCAATTATTGGACTTGATAATTTAATTTTGGAGATTGGAAACTTGAAAGGGCGTTTTTGACAAAATGCAGTTTTGGAAATTCCAATTTTGCACATCTATCGTATTTTGGGCATAACTTTTTACTCCGACATTGGATTGAGCCGATTCAAGTGCCAGATTAAAGAAGACGCAAAGATCTACAACTTTGAAAGACAAAATATTTTCGAATGCTCCAGATTTCATGACCGAAATTGATGAACCAGCCAGAAGTGTGTTGTGCATAATTATTAAAGTCATTTTCAATCATTTTCAAAGCAAAAATAAATTAATAAATAAATAATAAAATTATCATATCATCACCAAACATGATAAGCAATTAGTGGAGCAATTAATAATGGATTTGGTGGAGTAATTAGTGGAGAAATTAATAATGGATTTGGTGGAGAATTTGATGGAGGCAAAATTTTGCCTATAAATACCAAGCCATTTCATTTGTAAAATTCATACTTTCTTCTTTGAAATTCCTAAAGAATAAATAAGAAGATTGTATATTATTTGTTTATTTACAGCTTTCAGTAATTAAATTCCGCTTTCGCACTTTCTTTTCTTTATTTTTCAGTTTTTACTTTCCGCAATTTACTTTTACGCACAATCCTTTCCTTTCTTTACTTTTGCAATTTTTATTTTTCAAGCAATGAGGAGGTAATTTCCCTTTGCTGGGGTGAAAGGTAAAACTTTTATTATTACTATTTAGATTAATCTCCCTTAATTATAATATATAAACTATTTAAAACTTGACTTAATGAGGATACCGCTATATTGGCCGGTTGGTAATTAATTATAAATTGGTTTTAACCTGACTAAGTATGGATACCGCCTGGTTGGTCGGTTGGTAATTAATTATTAATTTGACTTAATCAGGATACCGCCTTTATGACTGGTTGGTAATTATCACGTAAAGTTAATATATTATATTAAAGGAGATATCTAAAATAGTAGTAATAAAAGTTGATCCTCTAACCCCGGCATTTTCTTTTATTGTACTTTTACTTTATTTAATTTTCAGTAATTTACTTTTCAGCAATTTACTCTTCAGCAATTTACTTTCAGTAATTTACTTTTTTTTTTTACTTTTTACTTTTTACTTTTTACTTTTTACTTTTTTTACTTTTCAGCAATTTACTTTTCAGTATTTAATTTTCAGTATTTTACTTTATGTCTTTTATTTTATTTAAATTTTTACTACCCGTAAATATGTGTCGTAACTAAGCCAGTTATCTGGGGTAGTGATGAATTCCAATATCATCGGTTTATAAGGGGTTAAATTATAGTTTGGGTAATATAAAGATTTATTTATTGAGTCTTAATCTTAATGCTTTTTCATTAACTGGCCATTAATAAAATTGAACTGGTAAACTTAAAATGAACTTGGAAAAGAGATTTTAGGTTTAAGACCTTAGACTCAATAGCTCACGATCTTCATTGAGGATAGATAACCCTTTAATAGATTTCCTTACAGGATAGGAATATACCTGTCGGGCGGGGGTAGCCATAATTGGAACTTAATCTTAATGAATCCTGGTAATTTGGTTGACATAGACATATGGTTCAATTGGGTTATACTGGATATTTGTAGTTGACCATCGGAAGAGGCTTTTACATAATTTAGTGTTCCAGGTTAATAAATCAATATTTTACCCAACTATAAGATAACCACTTCATCTTTAAATAATATTGGAAAGATTCACAACCCTAGATAGTTTTTAATATTGAATTTTCTTAAACCTACTTTCAAGTAATTTTATTTTCTTGTTTTTAAATTCAAAATCTTCACCTTTTCAAATCAATCAAACAACCTGTTAGATACTAGTAATCATTTGACCTCATAAAATTAATAGATTAGATATTAAGTCCTCGTGGGATCGATACTTTTTATACTACTTGAACGATACGTGCATTTGCGTTATACGCGTGTGTTTGCACCGGTCAGTATCAGTCTGGGGGCGAGGCCCACATCAGTATCAGTTTAAGGATGGGGCATGGGTCGAGGCCCACATCAGTATCAGCTTGGGGATGAGTCTCATGGTTGAGGCCCATGTCAGTATCAGTTTTGGGGATGAGTCCCAGGGCGAGACCCACATCAGTATCATTTTGGGGGCGAGGCCCACATCAGTATCAGTTCAGGGTTGAGGCCCACACATCATCAGTGTCAGTCTGAGGGCAAGGCCCACATCAGCATCAGTCTGAGGGCGAGGCCCATATCAGTATCAGTTTTGACGGTGAGGCCCACATCAATACCAGTTTAGGGTCGAGGACCCACTACATCATTAGTTTGAGGCGAGGCCCACATTGTCAGCGGTATTGAGATGCATCCCAGGGTCGAGGACCCCGTCGTCGATTGCAGTTCCGGGATGCGTCCCCGGGTCGAGGACCCGCAACATCATTAGTTTGAGGGCGAGGCCCACATTATCAGCATTATTGGGATGCGTCCCAAGGTCGAGGCGCCCCCGTTGTTGGTTGTAGTTCCGGGATACGTCCCAGGGTCGAGGGCCCACTACATCATCAGTTGTAGTTCCGGGATGCGTCCCAGGGTCGAAGACCCACTACTTCATCAGTTTGAGGGCGAGGCCCACATTGTCAGCGGTATTGGGATGCATCCCAGGGTCGAGGTGCCCCCGTTGGCGGTTGCAGTTCTGGGATGCGTCCCAGGGTCGAGGTCCCACTGCATCATCAACACAGTTCGAGAATGAACAAGCAGGGAATGGCACTCCGGGAATGGAGCATAGTTCGAGAATGAACAAGCCGGGAATGGCACTCCGAGAATGGAGCACGGTTCAGGAATGAACAAGCCAGGAATGACACTCTGGGAATGAAGCATAGTTTCAAGAATGAACAAGTCGAAAATGGAACTCCGAGAATGGAGCACAGTTCGAAAATGAACAAGCCGGGAATGGCAATCCGAGAATGGAGCAAGGTTCAAGAATGAACAAGCCGAGAATGGCACTCCAAGAATTGAGCAAGGTTCGGGAATGGACCATATCACAGTAACGGTTCGGGAATGGACCACCTCACAGTAACGATTCGGGAATGGACCACCTCACACAGTAACGGTTCGGGAATGGACCACCTTACAGCATGGTTCGAGAACGAACCATCACATCACATTATCAGTATCAGTCTTGCTAGGTATGACACTCTGGGGGTGAGGTCCACATCAACATCAGTATCAGTCTTACCGGGTATGACACTCCGGGTATGGAGACACATCAACATCAGTATCAGTTTTGCCAGGTACGACACTCCAGGTTTGGAGATATTACAGCAACGCCTCGGGTATGGGGTTTAGCATGCCAGGTACGGCACTCCGGGTATGGAGATATTACAGCGACGCCTCAGGTATGAGGTTTAGCATGCCAGGTACGGCACTCCGAGTATGGAGATATTACAGCGTCGCCTCGGGTATGGGGTTTAGCATGCCAGGTACGGAACTCCGGGTATGGAGATATTACTGCGACACTCTGGGTATGGAGACGTAACCGCGACACCTCGGGCATGTGGTTTAGCATGCCAGGTACGACACTCCGGGTATGAAGATATAATTGCGACACTCTGGGTATGGAGACACAACCGCGACACCTCGGGTATGGGGTTTAGCATGCCAGGTACGACACTCTAGGTATGTAGATACTATTGCGACACTCTGGGTATGGAGACGTAATCGCGATACCTCGGGTATGAGGTTTAGCATGCCAGGTACGACACTCCGTGTATGGAGACACTACTGCGACGCTCTAGGTATGGAGACGCAACCGCGACATCTTGGGTATGAGGTTTAGCACGCCGAGTATGGCACAACCAGATCAACTCAATTCAAAACAACCGCGCCACCTCGGGTATGGGGTTTAACACGCCGGGTATGGCACTCCGGGTATGGAGACACTACCGTGACACCTCGGGTATGGGGTTTAGCACTCCGGGTATGGCACCACCAAATCATTCAGTTCGAAGCAGCATGTAAGTCAGGTGGCCACTGGCGAGCCAGGTAAGTAAAAATACATTGCATAAACTTTGATAGGATTGTCATTGTCACACACTGCATAAGTCTCATCAAAGTGGGGCGACTATAGACACTGCATTTTTGCATATAAGTCACGATGATGAGTCTCACATGAAGACACTACCTCTTTAATTGTGGAAGCCACATGAAATGGACGTCGGAAGGGAAGAGTCTAGAATTGACATTTCTGTTGGATTTAATTCACTGGATTAGCTTCGGGTTCGCTTGTTGGACCTCTGTTTCAAAACACATCCTTAGCCAAAACCCCCTCAAGACACACACCAAGTCCACACATCACCAAACCATACACCAAGCCCACCAAACTGAGCCAAGCCCACGCCCAAATCACTCTAAGCCACGCCCACTCACCTTCCAAATTAACAAAAACACATATTAAACACATGCATAAATCAAGCCAAATCCCCTTCCAAAATTAAAGAAATCCCATCAAATACTTTCCTAATCCACTTAAATTACATTCCCTAATTAAAAGATACAAATTAAATCACATCCCTAACTAAAAGAGAAGATATCAAATTAAATCAAATCACATCAAAAACCTTTCCCTTTTCACACTAATTAAAAATATCTTCAATAATTACACAAATCCTTTCCCTTTTCAAACAAGGTAAACCCCAACCATTTTGCCCATAAAAAGAAGCCTTCACCAACACATCAAAAACCTGGCTCATTCTCACGAAATCAACCCTAATATTCTAATCCCATCCCCACTCGACAACACACCGGCACACCTCCATTCACATTGCCTTCATCAAACCCCTCACGCCTACCCTGGTCCATTCACACATTGCTCCTCACGTATACCCCACATCACGCCACCTGATGCCTCTCTCACGTATCCCTTACGTATTAACACCTCAAGCCTGCCAACAACGCAACCCACTCACGCCACTGACCTGCACCCTCCACACACCTAGCCTGCCTTCACCTTGCCCTCACATTACCCCAATCACGCAATCTGCCCTTACCAGCCCCATTTCACGTGTTGGCCTTCAACACGCCTCACTCAAGCCAACTCATTAATCCACACACATCAATAGCACTCAGATCTCTCACGTAACCTCTCGCCATTCACATTCAAACAGTAACAAACTCAGCCCACTGCCTTCAACGTAGCCCTCTCTTTGACCACAAATACAGCCCACAAATCACCGAAATTGCTCCCTCCTGCACTGCACGCACACAGCCCTTGAAACAGCCCCTGAGACAGCCCTTGTAACCACCAAAAATACCCCCTGAAACAGCCCCTGAATCACGCCCAAACCGTGACCAGAAACAGCCGTGAAACAGAGTAAAACAGCAGCCCGAAACAGCGAAGCAACGAAGGAAATCTGAAAACCAGTAAATCGGAAAAGTTAAGGAGCGTCAACCCTTCCGAAAACCGTGAAACGCACTTCTAAGAGACAACTTAAGAGGTTAGACCTGAGGGCAACCTTTTTTTATTTATTCTCCTTTATTTTTATTTATTTTCTTATTTTACTTCGCATGAGTATTGTGGATTGGTGCATGATGTGATTTCCGGATGAACGGAATATGTGTTCTCTCTTGCGGTATATCAGATGGAAACCCGGACGTAAATTCCATAGCCGAATCCGAATGGACGGTATTACGGTCTGCACTCGGGATACAATGCCACGTACCACTTGAGAGACACACATATTTCGTTTCATCCAACTTTTCTTAAGCATGATTTAGTCTAATATGTTATTTATTTTTTGAGCATGATTATGTTATTACTTTATGCAAGATTTAGTTATTTTTCTTTCGCAATAGGAGTCTAATGTACGTTTATGTTTAGATTGTTATTTATTCTTTGTGCTTGATGATTTGACATGCTCGTTGTGTGATATTATATGCTTGCCGTTATAATGACTTATTTTTAAAGCATACGAACTTAGTCATTGGAATTATTTTGATGAATGCGGACTAGATCTAAGTTACCTTTAAGGATACATGTTGAGTAGATTCAGTTAGTTTATTGAACAAATCATATCATTACAAGTGACATAAGTAATGGACCATTCCGAACCCAACGGTTTGAGGTCTTCCCTTGCGAGGGGTGAGTCCTTAAATCACATTTTCCCGGTTCACACCGGGTGGCGACTCCATGTTATTTCTCCGGTTTAGTTCCCCCGCGGGCTATCTCGTACTCCCAACTCGGCCGCGAGCCTAAAACAGCGTCGTCAATTTCTGTGTCCTACACCCACCACACATAAAGAAATCTAGAACAATTCTAGGTTATTTTAGAGTAGTTCAACAATTCTAGAATAGCAACCAAATTGTCAAACAACAAATTGAACCCAAATTACAATAATCTAGTTCAATATACTTTCACACATGCTTAAATCCTTCCAATCCACCATCAAACAACAAAAACCCCAAATTTATAAAAGAAAGAAAGCCTAGAATCAAACTAGAAAAAACAAGAACAAGTAACAAGTTTCCAATGCTTAAAGGAATAGAAGATTACCTCTAATCTCCAATTTTTCCTAAGCTATTCTTTGATTTTTTCTTTCTTTTATCCATGATTTCTTCAAACCAAAAACTTGAGAGCCTTTTAATGGTGGATTCGGCCAAGGATGGGGTAAGATGAAGACGAAAATAACTTTCTCTCACTTATACAAGTTGACCGAATTTTTGGTAGTTTAAGGAGGGGTATTTTTATCCTTTTGAGTTTTAATTAATTGGATTCAAACTGAAATTAATAATATATGCCACATGGATCCAATTAATAATAAACATGTGTGATAACAATTATCACAAATGAAAATTATTAAAATAAATTAAATATAAAGTTAAAGTGGTGACAAATCAAATTTGACACTTTAACCTTTAATTTAATGACAAGTGTAAGCAATAATAATTAAGCATTTTTCATAACAATTATGAAAAATTTATCAATTTATTATTATTATATATATGTATTTTATTTACATTAAATAACAAATACATATATTTAATGGCATGTGTCAAAATCTCATTTGACGAATAATTAATGTGTATCTAATCGTATTATGTATCGAATACAAATACACAATAATTATTAACGGACAAAATCCCCTAATGCATGTGTAATCGTTTAACCAATTAAACGATCCAGATTAACTCATTTAATCCGATGAAGTAATATGAATAATCCGTATCATTCATATCGAGTTGCCCAAGTGCTCAACGAGTACACTTCATATTGTGGGACTCTCTAAGTTTAGGTTTATTCGTCACGAAATCTAATTTTGTGTCCATAATTCACCTACTCATGAATTATGACGACCACGAATAATCTCGCTAAACTATGCAAGTCGAGGTCATTGCATACGTATAATCCCTCCGTCACAGGCTATCTTATACCTGGGATATATATGAAAATGTCAAATCCGTTCTGTATAATACAATCGACTTTCAATTTACGATCTCTAAATAACACTCGGAACTAATTTCTGAAGTTACACCATGGCCATGGATTTACTAGATCGTAAACACGTGAGGATGCTTATGCCATGTACACAGGACTGACGGATCCTATCTTGATACGCACTGGATATCATGAGCATCATTCCACACCCAACGAATAGACAGAGGTCTGATCATGAATAGATCGTTGATGTGACTGCCATCAAAGTGTAGAGGATAACTCATATATCCCACTGTGGTATCTCAAGTCGAAGGACCACTATGCTTCCTCAACTCGAGAAGGTTCATATTGACTTTGGTATACTATCTATTAGGAAACCTTCAGTGAGTCGTTCAGTGTCTTATCAAATAAACACCTACATGTCTATACGAGTCTCACGAGACTCATGGTTCACTGGGATAAACTATCGGACCAAGTCACGATATACGATATGTACTGGTCTCAACATATTTTACTAACCTACCCGTGTTAGCAAATCTTGACCAGGAACTTTATTTAAAGATATACATCTTATATCGCGCTTCCCAATGTCAATTACAAACTACGCTGTAACTGCGCACTATATTGTAAATCCTAGGGTCTTTGTCTAATGTACACGTATCACTGAACCAGATTCAGTTTCGATCTAATCGTAATCAGATAGAATAAGTGTATAAAAGACAAGGGTGCTACCGTTAAATTAGTAACATTATGGAAAATAGAATTACTCGTATTTATGAATCGGACATAAATACGATCCGGATTGGCACTCTGAGCACCAACCCTAACATTAACGCAGTCACCCAATATCGTTATTAGTGTGAGGGTGTACATACGAAGCTCATTAGTGCATATTGACAAGTATACACCTAGAACACATCTTAATCCATTATCGTCATTAGTGTGAGGATAATAAACGGTTCAAGACCAAACTAGGAGTCACATGAAGTGATTGACCTTGGAGGTCTACCTAATGAGTTTATAAAGGCCAATATCGTCATTAGTGTGAGGCTGGAGTAAATGTCATGAGATCCACTTACCGCTTTGAAATTTTGATAGTCAAATTTTTTTCATTAAGAGAGATTACAGAATTACGTAAAGTTGTGGGATGACACTAATAGATTTAAAATTACATAATCAATTAGTGTTATTATTTTTCATTGAAAATTAATCTGCTACTATTTAAAATATTATCTTGTAGATGGTTTCCGCTAATCCATTGATGAGATTTTTGGATACCAATAAACTAAAAGGAGCCAAGAACTATTTTGAATGGGAAATGAACATACACCTTATCTTGGAGTTTGAAAAATTGACTTATGTCACTGTCAATCCAATGCCTGTTGAAATCGATCATGACTCCACTCCAGAAGAGTGAGAAACTTTTAATAGATGGAAGAATGATAACCTTAAGGCGAAATCCTAAAATTTTGGGATCGATTGCTCCAGATTTGCTAAGACAGTACATTGAAGTACCAGATGCTTGGAGCATCATGTGAACACTCAAGGAGTTGTTCGAGGTAAATCAAGAGATCAAACTTTATCGAAAGTCTAAGGAATTATTCCATGATGAACTCAATGATAAAGGAGCTGTCAGCATTCATATTTTGAACATGATCGACCATATTCAATACCTAGAATGATATGACATTGTGATTGATAAACAATTGGGATGTAATTTGATTCGGTCTTATTTTCTTGATTCTTATGCTGGCTTTGTATTAAACTTCCATTTGCACTCGATGCAAGCTAGCTACGAAGAACTTCATAACATATTACCCACATCCGAACATGATTTGAGGAAAGGAAACCTCACATTGTACCTCTATGGTGGAGCTGTCTCTTCAAAGACTTCTGGGAAGTCAAAGAAAATAAAGATGGGGAAGAAGAAGATTGCAAAGAAGAACTCCAAGAAGCGCAAAGGCGCAAAATCAAAAATAGCTCGTGATCATTGTCTACATTACAAGAAGTCTGTACACTGGAAGAAGGACTATCCAGAGCTGATAGGAAAAGTAGGACCCTCATGTACGCTTTGTATTTTACAATTATTGACATCTCATTATCCTTAGATGCAAATAGTGGATGAGTGTTAGACACTGGCAGTCCTACTCATATTTGTAACTCCCTACAGGTAATGAGGGTAAAAAAAGGCTGAATAAAGGGGAGATCCAGCTTAGAGTTGGAAATGGAGAGACATTGGATGTCAAAACTATATGAACGGTTGTTTTAGATCTCCACAATGGTTATAAATTAAATTTACAAGACTATTATTATGTACCCTCACTTATCAGACAAATAATATCACTGCCAATATTAGCTAAAGAATGATATAAAATAAACATTAAGGATGAAACTTTATTTTTATATGATACATATAATTTATTGAAATGTGAACGTTATTGATCAAATAGCCACTATGTTTTGGAAACATATAGAGATGTCTTTAATGTAAAGGAAAATACAAGTAGGAAATTTGAATTAAATAATACTGAATTATGGCATATGAGATTGGGCCACATAGGTGTTAGACGTCTATCCAAATTGGTAAATGATGATTTGATTGAAAATCTTAGCTTATATTCTTATCCGGTTTGTGAGTCATGCATCCAATGGAAGATGACAAAGACCCAATTTCTTGGTGTTGGACACCGTGCTGGAGATTTATTGGAGCTAATACACAGCGATGTATGTGGTCCATTAAATCATGTCACTCATAATAGTTCAACATACTTCGTGACTTTCACGGATGATAAGTCTGGAAATGGATATTTATATTTGATGAGACATAAATCAGAAATATTTGACAAGTTCAAAATATTCTGAAATGAAGTAGAAAAACAAACCAGTAAATTCATCAAGTGTCTTAGATCAGACAGATGAGGTGAATATATGAGTGAAGAATTTAGAAATTATTTAAGGGAGAATGAAATTCTTGCCCAATATAGCCCACCAGGAACACCTTAACACTATGGTGTGTGAGCGTAGAAATCGTACTTTATTGGATATGGTGCGAATAATGATGAGCTATACAAATCTTCCTTGTTACCTTTGGGGTTACGATTTACTTACTGCTGCCCACATACTTAATATAGTTCCATCGAAATCTGTTTCTATGACCCCCTATCAGATATGGTTCGGTAGAAATCCAAGTCTTATGTATTTAAAGATTTGGGGTTATTCTGCATACATCACTGTTGCGCAGCGGGATAAACTAGCACCCATGAGTATAAATATAGGTTCGTTGGATATCCTGATAATTTCATGGGATATCAATTCTATGATTCCGAGCAACGAAATACATTTATTGTTCATTTTTCCACTTTTCTTGAAAAGTAACTTTTGAGAGAAAATGAGAATTATAGAGAGATTGAACTTGATGAGTTTGATCATAACATTAAGGAACCTGAGATGGAACCAGCTATCCAATTAGGAGAAGGATCTACAATACAAATTCTACGTAAGTCAAATATAATATCAAAGCCTCATGAGAGATTATTTTTAACATCTGATGCGAGCCTTGATGTTTTCCTCTTAGAGGAAACAGATCCGACTATATATAAGGAAACAATATTGGATATCAATTCAGGAAAATGGCAGAAAGCCATGAAATCCGAGATGGATTCTATGTATGACAATCAAGTCTGGGACTTAGTTGAATTTTCTGAAGGAGTTAAACCCATATGATGTAAATGGGTTTACAAAAAGAAGCAATGGCCCGATGGAATAATGGAAACCTTTAACTCAACATCTTGGGATTGACTATGAGGAAATGTTTTCACCAGTAGCCTTGCTAAAATCCATTAGGATTCTTTTAGCCATTGCTGCATATCACGACTATGAGATATGGTAGATGAATGTGAAAACCACTTTCCTAAAAGGATTCTTTGAGGAGGATATCTATATGGAACAACTAGAGGGTTTTGTATCCAGTGAGACCTTAAACTTGGTTTGTAAGCTCCAAAATCTATTTATGGACTTAAACATGCATCCCGAAGCTGTAATCGTCATTTTGATGAGATAATTAGATTATCTGGATTCATCAAGAATGCAGAAGAATCATGTGTTTACAAGAAAGTGAGTCAGCATGACAGTTTTCCTAGTCTTGTATGTAGATGATATCATTATCATAGGAAATGATATAGTATTTATGCAAAGTGTGAAAGCCTACTTTTGAAAGTACTTCTCCATGAAATATATGGGTGAAGCTTCCTATATACTAGGTATAAGGCTCAACCAGGATAGAGTTAGGAAGCTTATAGCGTTGTCGTAATCGACATATATAGATAAGATGTTAGAAATGTACGGTTTTACCAATTGCAAGGAATAAATATACCTTTCCGATATGACATATATCTTTTGAAGAAAATAACACCTCAGACTGAGGAATAAAGATTTATAATTTCTAACTTCTCATATGCTTCTTGTATTGGAAACATAATGTATGTTATGCTATATACTAGACCTGACATCAGTTTTGGCTTCAGTGTGACCAACCGATATCAATCTGATCCAGGTAATGATCATTGGACAACTGTAAAACATATCCTAATATATCTTAAGGGTATTAGGGATAAGTTTATGATATATGGAGAAAATGAGCTACAATTTAAGGGTTATACAGACTCCGACTTCCAGGGAGACCGAGATGAAAGAAAATCTACATCAAGTTATGTATTTACCCTTAACGGTGGTGCGGTTAGTCAGTGATGTTCAAAGCAAGGCTCAACAGCTGATTCCAACACTGAGGTGGAATTTATAGCGGCTTCAAAAGCTGTTAAAGAAGCTGTATAGATTAAAAATTGTATCACAGAACTTGGCGTTATGCCTAGTATTGCGAATTCGATCTCATTGTATGTAATAATAGCGGAGCCATTGTGTAGGCTAAGGAGCTGAGAGTGCATTCCAAGTCTAAACACGTGGAAATGAAATACCGCGTAATTAAAGAGATAATTGAACGAAAAGACATAATGGTCTTAAAGGTTCAAGGACTAGACAACATAACAGACCCGCTTATAAAGGCCTTACCTCCTAAGTTATCTGATAAACATGTTGTGGAGATGAGACTGCGGTACCATTTAGATTGGCACTAAGTAAGTGGGAGTTGGTGCTTGGAGTGCCAATCCGAATTGTACATTTTATTATTTATTAATAAAATAACTATGTTTTCATTTCTTACCTTATTAATGGTATTGTCATTATGCGTATTAGATTGATGTAAAGATATACTAAGAATGAAATCGACCTTAGAATAGTCTTGTAGTAATATTGGACACTAGGTGGTCCGACATTGGGATAAATATTACTATTGTAAATTATTCTTAAAGCATATATATTCCTAGTCGTTGGTTTTGGAATACGGTCGAATTCCTATAACCCAGAAGACTAGCACATGTCGTATATTGGAATTGGAGTTCAAATGGTTTAACCCGATATACCATGAGTTTTGGAAACTCATATAGACGTGTGGGTATTGATTGGACCGAATACTGAATGACTCACGGGTGATTCTTAATAGTTGAAAGTACATATCACCGTCAATAGGAATCTCCTCGAGTCAGGTAGCATATGTAATCCTTTAACTATAGGATAACATTGATTTTGTGTGAGATTCTCCACACATTGATGCCATGTATATCAGAAACCTTACATGGTCCGACCTCTAAATGTTTATTGGGTGTGGACTGATGAACTCAGTAATCAAGTGCGAAGTAAGATAAGATCCGTCGGCCCATATGTGTACCATAAGGGGTTTAGATATCCATGTGAGTAAAGTCACGATTCTTAAAGCTTTGTCCAACGTTGATCACCTAGGGTGGATCGCATCAGTTATGAAGAATCGTGGACATGTCGACATGAGATGTGCGCCTTGGAAACTTGATAGTGTATTCTATGTTTCCTAAGCACAACTCGGATAGCCTATGACAAAGAGATTGTTAAACATATGTGATGACCTCGACTTATATAGTTTGGAAAGGTCGTTGTGTTCTTCGAGAATTCGGAGGTGGCCAAATTGTGTACATATTAGCTAGGCTTATATGACGAGCGTGTCTGAACTTAGAGAGTCCCAATATGAAGTGTACTCGTTGAGCACTTGGGTAGCCGATTAATTTTGATAAAATATAATTTTCAATATTATAATTATCAACTAAGATAATCAAATGTTATTGGATAACATTGATTATTTACTTTGACCTAATTGGATTAATTGGATTAATTCAATAATTACACAATGAATTAATTGTAAAATCATAATTATCTCTACAATTTGAGGATATTAGGGTAATTATAAGTATGTAATAATATGTGGTTTTGGATTGATTTAATTGGATTAAATCAAAGTGGCAAACATTGAACCAATCCATTTCTTAATCCTTGTCTTGATTTAATTGGATTAAATCAAAGTGGTAGACAATGGAGATTAGTCACACCTAATTATACATATTTGGACAAATTAGATTAATCCCACCTAAAAGTTGATTACAACTTTTATTAATTAAAAATTGCCTAAGTTTTGCTATAAATAGCAAGTTTTAGGAATGTTTTAATTAAGCTTGAGAAAGCTAAATACAAGTAAGAATTAGAGAAATTAGCCTAAGTTAGAGAAATATTTAGAGAAATTTTATGAGATCTCTACAACATTTCAATTATGAGAAATCTAGATTGGATCTTGGACTGAAGCTTGCTAGCATTAGAATCAAGATTGGATCTTGGAGTCAAGCTTGCTAACATTGGATTTTCTCCACAATATTTCAACAAGGAGAAGTAGATTGGATCTTTGAATCAATATTACTAGGTAAGTTTGATCTTTTCCAAAAACTATATTTTTCATTAGTGAGTTTTTCATTAGTGAGACATATAGTGATGAATTATGTATTAGATACATAATGTTAAAATTAAGCTAATTAATTATGTTAGGATGTTTTGGAAGTATAAATACAATATGCTTGTAATTGGGTTAAAATATTTATGTTAGACATAGACATAAAATTAGAGTTTCGAACTCTAGATTATAGTTTGGAGATAAGGCTACCATTCTAGAATCACTTGACCACCTTTGGGTGACCTATAGTTGTTCACGAATCACTTCATTGTGGGATTCTAATTTGGCTTGTATTTTGGATTCAAAATTTTCTACAAATGCGTATTTAGAATAAATTTATGTTTCGTAAAAATATATAATATTTCGAAAAACTTGATTTTTGTTCAATAACATTTGTTGATATTGGTTTTGATGTTAAAATTAATTTTAAGTGTTTTGAAAATATTTAGGGAAAGTAAGAAGTAATTATGATTAAAAACCATAATTCCTCTAGCTCTCTGTTTCAAGAGAGCTGAAGGCAAAAGCTGAAGAAACAAATGAAATTAAAAGAAAAGTTAGGGCAGTGCGGGCACTCAATTTTATTTCCTCTCAGTTTCCGGACTCCGATTCAGCCCCAATTTTTTTCTATACACTCGTAATGGAATATAGTATTTCATTAAATTAATTAAAATTATGCTTAATATCCACGGGTTAGACCCATTTCCACCGTGCGAGGCTCTGATCCGACCTTAGGGGTTCGATATCTGCCACCAACAGAACCACCTATATAAACATATGTTTCAAAAACTAACATAATTCATAAACTACATGATTAATTAAAAAGGGCCTACTAATTAAATTGGTAAAAAGGAAAGGAAAAATAAGTGCAAACTTTGATCTTCCAAGATGAACAGTTATGACCATTAATCTAGTTCAAAAGCAATATTTCCTGGAGAGGAGAAGCTTACATTGTCTTTGTTGACGGGTGATTTTCGTCACATGGGCAGTTTCAAGATAATCCTCCTGAAACAACCCTCCTTCAACCTTGAATTTGTTTGGTTATGGGAAACCAAAAGCAAATGAAGCAAAAAAAGGCAAGAAAAACACAAAGATCGACAAAGAGTATTTAACGTGGTTCGGCGGAGCAAGTCCAGCCTACATCCACGGGCACAAAATGAGGGGTTGCTTTTTTATTGCCAAAATGAGCTCAGCCGACCTGTTTTTAAAGAAGAACCAGGCCGAACCGAGCTGTTTTCCTTTCTTACAAGTAGAATTTCTTTTTGGTACAATTTTCATTATCCCCTACTGTTGTAATATTTTTATATTGTACCGCAAGTGTACGGTGTCAAGTTTTAGTATAAATCAGTGAAAGAGTGTCGAACCCACAGGGATTGCGTTAACTCGCATTAAGTACTACAATTGATAATCCTAACTTTATTTAGACGATAAATAATAAAGATTTTTAATAAATAAATAAAATATAAAACAATAAAATAGGAGGAACTAATACGATAGAGATTCTGGATCCTGATTTCACATAGCTGTCACCTATGTATTTGTTATGTCAATTAATCCATGTTCAGTTATATTGTTTATAAGTCGATACTCCTAAAATATCCACTCCCTCTCTCGAGTGCCGAGTGAAAAGATCATCAACTATAGACTTCGATATCTCTATAAAAATCCAATAGTTAACAACTCATTACGCTTTGTGATTCTATATTAACGACTTCAAAGGACTACAGATTCTCTCGAACTCTATAAAATCCTAGGCTATATTCTCTAGATCTATTCAAAATCCCCTCTCTCGAGTGATAGATTCTAAACATTCATCATCTCCAATTGTGGCCAACAATCAAGAAGCATTAAACTCAAAAGAATATAAATAAATTAATATAACTTCATAACAAAATCGACAAACAATTACAAGGTTCAAGCATAGATTACATCATTCTCCAGAATTAAGGAGTTAGTTCATGATAAAAGATAAAAACAATAATAAACAAGCCATGAATCTAATGGAAATCATTAGAGTTCTAAGAAAGAAACAAGAAGATAAAACCCTAATTGAATCTCTTCCTCTCCGGACGTCACAGCCTTTGTCTCCTCTTGTCGCTCTTCAATCCTCTCCTTGGATCTCTAAAATATTTAATTCTATGTTTTGTGCTCTGTATTAGCCTCCCTTTTAATTCTGGACGAACTGTTATATTTATAATGGAGGTAGGGAGTCATTGGGTATCATTAGGAAACCCTAAAAATTGAATCCTGAAATCCGTAGGTTTCCTTCCCGTAACGCGTCAGCTCAACTAATTGGCGCCTGCTTCTCTGGATTTTGTATGGGACAAGTGCTGGGAGCAGGCGCCTTGGCGCCTGTTATAATCTTGGCAACAGGCGCCCTGGCGCCTGTATTATTTGAATGTGTGTGGCGCATGTATTGCTTATATGTGTGGCGCCAAGGTGCCACTGATTGAATAGGCGCCTTGGCGCCTGTTGCTTGTGGAACTGATGGCGCTAAGGCGCCAATCTCTCGGGATTTTGGCTGTGACATTGGCGCCATGGCTCCTAATGAACCCGTGCTCGTCCTGTGTTCCCAAAAGTTCCCAAAATACGTGCAATTGTTCCCAGATCCATGTATTAATGCTCCTACAAATAAAACATGAATTAAACTATAAAAGACATTTAAATATCTCGAAATATAACAAAATAGTAAGCTAAAAATGCTGTAATAAATGGGTATAAACCACACTTATCTCCTACAAATGAAACAAACTCTCATTTATATACTCAATGTGTTGCAAAACTATTCCCCTGCCTCCATGTCGTCACCCACGTGAACTTTCGGTTGATTGACGGGTTCTCTGTCCCAAAACTGTCTTCGCCGAAAGTAAACCTGCAAACCTGCCACCTGACGACTTATCACATCAACCTGTTTTGTGCTCTGCCACACACAATATATCTAAACCAACCCGTAAAGAGCTTTAAAATATTGGTGTGTGTCAGAGGGAAAGGTCTAAACAACCCCAGTCACACGTCGGTCTTCCAGAGGTCGGAAAGATGATCTGCCGAACTACCCAATCTATTCCCGTCCTGACCTAAAATATTCGAGCTACTGGACTAATGTGGTCGGCCTCGGCTCTAATGTCGTCGGTCTCAAGAGACTGTACCATGTCGTATACCCTGGTCGGCCAAATTTGGGAGATTGAGTCCAGACTTTCTTTCGGGCTGAGGAACAAATCAAACCTTCTTAACACCTGACCCTCAAAAAGAGGAAATCCCATTTCTGCCCTTGCCGAACTATTCAATTACCTTAGTTGTAGAAATCCCCATCAACATCTGTCCTCTAGTTCTCGGTTCCAATGAGTGTACGAGTTGGTGCCGGTAACTACAAAATCAGAAGTGTAGAATCAATCAGTTAGTGGTCGGTTCCAGGAACAAAATAGGAAATAATCTCGACTTCAATGTTCTCGGTCAATGAAGATTCTGATGCCTTTTCAAACGTTTCTCCAATCTTGAGGCAAATACTCTTTTCACCCTTCTGGTAGCCGTCCCTCGAGAACCGCAAGCCATCACATCTTCTTAAATGCCCATCAAATCGCCTTTTAGGGTTTAACCTGATCCTGACACTTGTCGAACATCCGTGCCCCTCATGCTGAGCCTACACCAAAGGTCCTACCACCCGGGCCCAACCACGAAGAAATATTTGCCCCTGCGTGGGCTGATGAATGAGGGTGACCCTGGGGGGGGCTTTATGTAATCTCGAACAATATTTTTTTTTGTAATAACAATACATAATTTCTTCTTCGCCACTTTCTTTGTACGCTTCACTTTCTGCTTTCCATACTTAACTGAATTTCTGCTTTCAATTTAATATCATGCTTTTCTGATTCCGAATGTGAGAAGAAATCTTGATCCCAACCACTTCGAATCCGTCAATGAGGGGAATGACATGTCCCTTATATGTTGTCAAAAGCACTCGGTGGGACACAACCCGACCGCAAGCCGAAGAAGCACTTGGCTCTGGGGGAATGTTACCTCCCCAGACCAACATGATCCGGCTGTGGAGGAATGCTCCATCCCCATGCCGATCATAAAACACTTGGTGGGACGTAACCCGACCCCGAGGTGATGGAACAAGATAGCCTCGGCGGAACGAATCCAGCCCCGAGCTGGTGGAACAGAACAGTCTCGGCGGAACGAATCCAGCCCCGAGCTGGTGGAACATAACAGTCTCGGTGAAACAAATCCAACCCCGAGCTGGTGGAGTATAACAGTCTCGGCGGAACGAATCCAGCCCCGAGCTGGTGGAACATATCAGTCTCGTCGGAACGAATCCAGCCCCCGAACTGGTGGAACAAAACCATCTCAGCGGAATGAATCCAGCCCCCTAGCTGGTGGAACATAACAGTCTCGGCGGAACGAATCCAGCCCCGAGCTGGTGGAACATAACAGTCTCGGCGGAACAAATCCAGCCCCGAGCTGGTGGAACATATCAGTCTCGGCGGAACGAATCCAGCCCCGAGCTGGTGGAACATAACAGTCTCGACGGAACGAATCCAGCCCCGAGCTGGTGGAACATAACAGTCTCGGCGGAACGAATCCAGCCCCGAGCTGGTGGAACATATGAGACTTAATCATGAGGGAAGAAATTTCAACCTCTGAGGCTCCGCGGATCCCGGCGCGGGCGTTTCATTGCCGGACATCAGTAAAAACAAAGATGGGAATAAACAAGGTTAGCACAATGGATGTGACTTAACACATACTCCACAAAGACCAAAAAATAACAACTCGGGTGCCCCAAGACAGTGTCCTGCCTGGTGCCTCCAAAACCACAATTATGAACCTTACAATTCAGCATCCCAGCTAGCTGGGCTACGAATCGGTGAACGGCCGAGTCCCTGAGGGCATAAACCTCTTCATGTTGGGCGGCTTTGGAGTCTGCAAGCGCAATGAGGGTAGAAACCTCCCCATGCCATGCTTCTCCTGATCCGAGGCGGTTAGGTAGATACCCCACGGGGGAAGAAGACACCCCGTGTGCGCCATCCCTTGGTGGTTCTCAACGGGACTCACCAGCCGACTCGCAGGGGAAGAAACCTCCCTGAGTCTGATTTACCCGGGACCACAATGGTCATGGAGGCCCTTTGGCCGTCCCCATGCCACGTGCTCCGGTGGTTCTCAACGGGATTCACCAGCCAACTCGCAGGGGAAGAAACCTCTCTGGGTCCGGTTTACCCGAGCTATTCCTCAAAGATGAGAGTCATGGGGTAGTAACGCTCCGGCATCGGGGGTTTGATAATGACACCCGAGATTGGCGTGCCGCGAGGGATTCACGCTTTTCCCACATGCACTACATCCCTTGATGCGTTCTGGATCCTCAAAGGTGAAAGGAGCCATGTCGGAACACTTCCACCCGGGGGTTTGATAATGACACCCGTGATTGGCGTGCCACGGGCTTGGTGCCCTTCCTGACTACCGTTCACCCCTTCGCATCGAGCGCATCCCAAGAATATTGAAAATAACTTTCGCATTCGATTAATAAACAAGTAAAATAGACAAGTTTCTTAATTCAAAAGAGAGAGTTTTATTCATATTCAAGGGACTTGCTGCCATTCTTACAACTCTTTGCGGGTCATTTTAAGAGAGGCTTTTACAATCATTTCTGGTTCTTGTCTTGGAGTCCGACACATCTTCTAATCCGAGCTTCTTCAGATCCTTATGAACTTGCTTCCAGACCGTGTCGACATGAATTCCCCAAACCGAGCCTCCCAAGATCACATCTAAGCAAATCTGGGAGCCCAACCAGGGTCTTTTATTCTGACTCCTTATGGCCCGCCCCGTGGGTTTTTTCTTATTTCTTCCCATTTGGAGAGGCCATCGCGTTGAATGGAGAGGGCCCTGACAGATGCCGACCTCGTGCCCTCGGCCGACTTGTTCCTTGGCCGATCCTTGAGGACTATCTTGGCCGTGGAACTGAGGATCTGGCAGGCCGAACATGCGTAGCACCTTCTTCTCAGAGGAACTTGTTCAGCTGCGACCGGGGCAGGCAAACGTCACCCATTACATTTCATTCTACAACTTAGTCCTAATGGGTGATCGTTGGCCATCCTTTTTACATTCCATTCTACAACTCAATAGAGGGAGCTGCTGTTGTCTCAACTCTTGATGCACTCTTCCCCCATCTTCGCCATTATCGTCAACCTTCCTTCCCCTTACAAACCCTTTCCTCTTTCCATTATGACCAACTTTCCCCCGTTCATTTTCCCTTTCGTCCAGTCTTTCTTTTCCAAACCACTTTGCTGCTGAACCCTCCAACGACCCATGGTTTTCGCCTTCTACCATCGTCTCACTACGCAAGTTGCTTTTTGTTCTTTCCCCACAGACGACGCCAACTGTTGACGGGTGATTTACGTCCTAGGGGCAGTTTCGAGATAACCCTCCCGAGAAAACCCTCCTTCAACCTTGAATTTGTTTGGTTATGGGAGACCAAAAGCAAATGTAGCAAAAAAGACAAGAAAAATACAAAGATCGACAAAGAGTATTTAACGTGGTTCGGTGGAGCAAGTCTAGCCTACGTCCACGGGCACAAAGTGAGGGTTGCTTTTTTATTGCCAAAACGAGCTCGGACGACCTGTTTTTAAAGAAGAACCAGGCTGAACTGAGCTGTTTTCCTTTCTTACAAGTAGAATTTCTTTTTGGTACAATTTTCGTTATCCCCTACAAATGAAACTAACTCTCCTTTATATACTCAAGGAGTTGCAACACTATTCCTCTGCCTCCATGTCGTCACCCATGTGAACTTCCGGTTGATTGACGAGTTCTCTGCCCCAAAACTGTCTTCGCCGAAAGCAAACCTGCAAACCTGCCACCTGATTGCTTGTCACATCAACCTGTTTTGTGCTCTGCCACACGCAACATATCTAAACCAGCCTGTAAAGAGCTTTCAAATATTGATGTGTGTCAGAGGGAAAGGTCTAAACTACCCCAGTCACACGTCGGTCTTCCAGAGGTCGGAAAGATGATCTACCGAACTACCCAAAATGTTCCCGTCCTGACCCAAAATATCCGAGCTACTGGACTAATGTGGTCGGCCTCGGCTCTAATATTGTCGGTCTCAAGAGACAGTACCATGTCGTATACCCTGGTTGACCAAATCTGGGAGACTGAGTCCGGACTTTCTTCTGGGTTGAGGAACAAATCAAACCTTCTGAACACTTGACCCTCCAAAAGAGGAAATCCCATTTCTGCCATTGTCGAACTGTTCAATTACCTTAGTTGCAGAAATCCCCATCAACAGTCTTGAAGCAAAAAAAATTCATGAATGTTTATTTCTTCATTTTTTTTCCTTTTTCTTTTATAGAGAATGTGAAAAATATATTACTTGTTGCATGGTTAAAACTGAAGCTTAAATTGAGCTTAAAATAAGAAACAAAAGACCAACTACTATAACGAGGTGGTATATCATGTGCCGGGTGTATATGCCATCTCTCTCACAGCAGGCGGGCCCCACAACTGATAATGATCTAATCCAAAAATGAGGAAATTAAAGGTCATCTCAACATAATTTAAACCTGAGATCCGTAAGGCTATTTAAGTCAAACCAAACCCTTATTAATGTCTCTAGAAATCATCATTGCCAATAGATACGGCCAACGGAGGAGTCATAACTTTAATTCAGTAGGATAAAATTTGATTTTTATAAAAAAATTATAAATATTTTTCTTTTTAACGGGATAAATGAAAATTATTACAGCAAACAAATCAGATTTTAAAATCAATTTATTATAAATATTTTACCAAATTTTGGACCCCACTCCGTGACCAAATTTGAAGTTCAGGTAACTTGAGCCAAATGAGTTAGTAACTTTATTAACAAAAATGAAATTGTGCAAGAGTCCTTGCACATTCTGGCAGTCTTATATGGAGGAAAATTTGCTACAACTCTTGAAGTATTTTTGTTATAATTTTTATAAAAAATCTTATAATATTTTAAAAATATGAAAATTAGTGTTAATTATATTTTTTTTTGAAAATTTATTCATTTAATCATATTTTTATATAAATACATAATAAAATAATAATTTATTATCGATCCAAGATCGACCCTGGTTGAATCTGGATCCGACTCTTGACCCTCTCATTATTCAGGATCGATGGATCGGATCGGATTTTAAAACACATATAGAAGTTGGAAAATTAGAACTCATTAAACTTGGAGGTCATTTATTTTTGAATAGAATATAATTTAATATCTGGTGTGTTAATAAATACATGCATGGCAAACTAGATTTAGAGTCTTTGTTGTTAAAATGGTTTTTTTTTTTATTAGATGGAAAATCCATCCCACTCTTTTTAATTTGATAAGGTATGAACTTTAAAATTTATATTTATAATAATAGTGGGTTATTTATGTTGTGATTCTCCGATCACTTTAGAAAGTATTTTGAGGAAAAACTGAATTGCTTCTATTACTACAAGAATAGA
>SKCR01027443.1:0-109542 GCA_019454045.1 Zanthoxylum bungeanum
GTTTAACAAATTAATTATGGCTAATACACTTTAATTAAAATAATTGTAATATTTGGAATATTGTAATTAAAAAATTAGCCTTTATTTTGAATTGGGCTAATATTATTGTATTTGGGTTTAATGGGCTTGGTTGAGCCAAGTTGGTTTATGACAATTGGATTGGATCCAAATTGGGCATAAAACCATTCCATAAAGTCCAAATAAATATTTATTTGGGCCTAATGGGCCAAAATTAATTTTATGGCAAATAGTGATTCCTTATAGGGCTTTGGTTGCCAAAGTCCATGGTTTAAGAAATTAATTAAAAGCTCATTGGACTTTAATTAAATTGACATTGGATGTTAATTGAGCCTTTGAGACCCATTTAGATTTGATTTAGAATCTAAGTTTAAAAGGCACAAATATAAGTGTAATTATTTAATTTGGAATTAAATTAGAATTAGTATTGAATACGAATTAAATTGGATTTAATATTGTAGTTCGATATAATTCAAGAATACGCACTTTGAGTACTTATTCTTAAACGAGTTGGACTCGCGCAAATCAAATCGTTGTTTGAACATTGGATGATCATTAATCAAAGATTAATTAATTGGATTAGATTGATTGAATAACATGCTTTGTGTGAATACATGGATGTATTGTATGAATAATGTATATCGGATGGATATTAGAAGGGTGAGGGCAATTTTAGAAATTGTTGTAATAAATTTACAATTATTAAATTAGACCTGCGTGTCCAGCCTTTTATCTCTTGACTCTTTGTACTTCTCTTCTCACCAATTCCCCTCAATGTTAATGAGGTTTCTTTATTGTATTATGTAATTGGGTAGAAGTAAGTATAGTGCTAGCCGGGGAGAGGAAATTGAGAGATTTGTTCTAGGAACAATTTGTTGAATATCCATCCGCAGATCGTTATTATTTATTTCGCGCCTTATTATGCTTTTAGAATGCATGCTTAAGGGTGTATGATGAGACCTAATCAAAGATAATAAATTGGTTACCAATTTACGCGAAAAACCCTCAACAAAATATTAAGCGATTTCCTTCCATTTAGTGGTTCTCTCTCAAGATCCAAGATTGGCATTGGTTTGTTGGCCAAAGTCAAGATCAATGTCCATCGCGGATGTGTTTGAACCATGAAAGCTTTGTTCCATATCGCATGTCTTGGGCAAGTTGTGACTTGTTGGCCAAAGTCAAGGTCACTTATTGTTCATCGACATGGATTACGAAGCTTTTCCACTGTCAGTGGGTCCCGTTTTACTGGAATCATTAAGCTTGTTGAGCCAAAGTCAAGGCTTAGTTGATTCAGAGGAAAAGGTTAGGAAAATATATTGGATATATTGGCATATATATTGTATATATGTTTTTGGACTTGGAGGTCCACCTACCGGATCTGGGAATTGGATGAGATCCAATTGATCTTAGAGATCTACCTAGTTAAATATCATACAGCTTGTTGGCCAAAGTCAAGGTTGTGTGTTATTTAACGGGATCCTAGCCTACTAGGAAAATAGGTTTCCCGAGTACTCAACAGAGGGTTAGAGGCTCGCCGAAAAATAGTGGGAGGCTAGTATTGAATTTGCAATTTCGTTCAAATACTTGCCAAACACGCGCTTTCAAATTATTTTCGTCATTTTATATTTTTTAGTGGACTGTACCCAAAATCGTTAATTGAATAGTTAGACTATTGCAATTAAGATGGCCAGAAAGATCAACGTTAGAGACATTATCATGGGCGAAAATATCTTTAATGGTGCAACTTTCCTAACTGGGATATGAACCTCAGGATTGTCCTAGGGGCCGAGAAGATGCTCTTACCATAGAGAGACCTCTCGGGCCTAAGCCCGGAATTGAGCAACCGCTTGAGCTTAAGCTTTGGAAGACTCACAGTGATGACAAATCAACTGTTCAATCCATCATGCTCGCTGCAATGACCCCTTAATTTCGTCGCCAGAACAAGGGATTGGATCCCTATACTATGATGGCAAAATTGAAGGACCTTCACCGATCTAACCTTAGATCACAAAGGTATAAATTGCAGAAGAAGCTCTTTCACTCTCGAATGTCAGAGGGTAGATCTGTCGAGCACCATGTGTCACAGATGATTGCTGACATCGAACAGGTCAGCTAGGCATAACCTTTAAGGCTGAGACTTCTATAGATTTGATCTTGTAGTCTCTTCCTGACAGCTGGAACAAGTTCATCATGAACTACAATATGATAAACCAAGATCATACTCTTGGAGAGTTGATGGCAATGCTGCGAGAAGCAGAAAATGAGCTTTTAAAGGGCAAAAAGTGCGAGGCGCACTTCGCTTCGACATCTCAGTCTGCCAAGGCTTGGCCAAATGCTACTGGAGGCGTGAAGAAGAAGAAGAATAGAAAGGGCAAGGCCAAATCATCAAAGTCTTCTGGGAAGGCAAATGATAAATCCCAAGATGTCTGTCTGCAGTGTGGCAAACGGGGTCACTGGAAGCGTGACTGCCATGAGTACAAGGCGCACATGAAGGAAGTGAAGGCGGGCAAGGCTCCGGCTTCAAGTATGTTTGTTATAGAGATAAACATGTCTACTTCTAGTTTTAAAAATTGGATTTTTGATTCTGGTTGTGGTACTCATATATGTACTGATGTGCAGGATCTGCAGATTAGCAGGAGACTTGTGTTGGATACAGAACTTGACGACGCTGTTCTAGGCTCGCGGCCTAGTTGGGAGTATGGAATAGCCCGTGGGGGAACTAAACCGGAGAAATAACATGGAGTCGCCACCCGGTGTGAACCGGGACAAAGCTTTAAGGCCGCACTCACCCCTCGCAAGGGAAGACCTCAAACCGTTGGGTTCGGAATGGTCCCTTACTTATGTCACTTGTAATGATATGATTTGTGCAATAAACTAACCGAATCTACTCAACATGTATGCTCATAGGTAGCCTACACCTAAGTTCGCATGCATAATAATAATAATGAAACCTATATCTAAGTTCGCATACTTCAAAGTAAGTTATCATAACGGCAAACACGCAATAACATACAATCATCACACAAGCATGCTCAATTATCTAATGCAGAAAATAAATAAGAATCTAAGCATAAATATAAATTAAATCCCTAATATGATATAAAACAACCTAATCATGCATAAAGAAAGAAAATACTATCGACTAAATCATGCTTAAGATAAATAACATTCTAGCAACCTAATCATGCTCGAATACAATGTTGGATGAATGAAATATATGTATCTCTTAAGCGGTACGTGGCATTGTATCCCGAGTGCAAACCGCAATACCGTCCATTCGGATTCGGCTACGGAATTTACGTCCGGGTTTCCATCCGATATACCACAAGAGAGAACACATTCCATTCATCTAACGGCCACAACACAAATCAACTAACGAATCTCATGCGAATTAAATTTAATAAACGATTAAAAGACGAATGAAAATAAATAAAAGAGGTGTCCTCAGGTCTAACCTTTTATGTCGCTTATTGGAAGTACGTTACACGGCCGTTAGAAGGGTTGATGATCCGTAACTCTTCCGGTTCACTAACTCAACGTTTTCCTTCGCTGTTTCGCTGCTCGAGCTGCTATTTTCACTCCATTTTGCTGCTGTTTTCGTTGTATTTTCTACTCACTGTTTTTTTTTGGTAATTTAAGGGACTGTTTTGGCGTGTTTGGAGGGGTATTGAGCTGTTGTTTTATACGGTTTTAAAGGGAAATTCTGAGCAGTTTGTTGTACAGTTTCAGGGTGTTTTCTGGACAGTTTTAAGGGCTATTTATGCGGCAATTGGCTGGCAGTGCAATGGGTTATGTCTCGGCAATTTGAGGAGCTGAACATGGAGCAGTTTAGGCGTGACTTACTGGCAGGTTTGTGGCTGTGTTTGGGCGTACAGTGAGGGATTATGTGCGGCTTGTTTCAAGGCATTGATGATACGTCAATCTAAGGTTTTTTTTTGGTGAGGGATATGTGTGGAGTTAAGGCTATGGCTGATGCGTTGAGCAAGGGTTACGTGAGGGTAATTTGGCGTGAGTGTCTTGGCGTTTATTGATGATTTGAAGGGCTGGTCAGGGTTTGTGGCTTGTAAGTGTGTGATGTGAGTGAATGTGCGTGAGTGCGTGAGGCTGTTCGTGTGAGGGGGTTATGCGTCAAGATAGACAAGTGTGTTGGCTGTGTGGGAGAGAGAATGAGTGCGTGAATATGGGCAGTGTGAAGGGCAATTGCGTGAGGTCTTGGCGTTTATTGATGAGTTGAAGGGTTGTCAGGGTTTGTAACGTGTATGCTGCGTGGCTTTGAGGGAAGCAGTGGCTGATGTGTTGAGGAGGCAGTGGCGTGGAGTTGGCTGGTGAAGGCAAGGGGGAGTGAGGGTAATTTTAGGGTTTGTGGCCTTCACGTGGGCTGTGCGTGAGTGGTTTTATTTCTTTCGTTTGTTAATTTTGTGAGAATGAGCCAGGGTTTCAAGGTTGGTTTGTGGTTCTTTTTATAGGCAGAGGTTGAGGGTTGTCCTTGTGTGAAAAGGGAATGAATTTTGTAATTATGGGAGTATCTTTTAATTAGTGTGTCTTAAGGAAAATTCTCTTTAATTAGGGATGTGATTTGGTTTGATTAGATTTGATCTCTTTTAATTAGGAATATGATTTGATTTGATTTAATTTATTTGGAATGTGATTTATTTAAATTAGGAAGGTGATTTGTTTTAATTTAATTGGATTTAATTTAATTTAATTTAATTTGATTTTATTTAATTTGTGACATGTGTTTTAAATGTTTTAATTATTTGGATTGGGCTTTGGTGGGCTTGGTGTGTGACTTGCGGGGGTTTTGGGCTTGGGGTGTGTTTTAAAATGGAGGTCCAACAAGCGAACCCGCAACTACTCCAGCGAATTAAATCCAACAATGTGTCAATTCTTGACTCTTCCCTTCCGAAGTCCGTTTCCCGCGGCTTCCACAATTAAAGAGGTAGTGTCTCCATACAAGACTCATCATCAGGACTTATATGCAAAAATGCAGTGCCTACAATTAACTTCAGGAGAGATCGACCTCCGAGTTGGAAATGAGACTAGAGTCGCCGTTTTCTCTGTTGGGACTTACATTTTGGAACTGACATCGGGGCATGTACTTAATTTATCAAACTGCTATTATGTACCTAGTTTGACTAGAAACATTATATCTATATCTTGCTTAACCCAATGTGGGTATACTTTTATATTCAGAAACACCAGGTGTTTTGTTTATAAAAATGATTTTGAGATATGCAGTGCTGATGTTAATAATGGTCTTTATATTTTGAATATAAATCAATCTCAAACATATAACATGACAAACAAAAGGCTTAAATTAAGTAACAAAGATGAAACTTATATGTGGCATTGTCGTCTGGGACACATTAACAAGACTTGTATATCCACACTTTTGAAGAGTGGATACTTGGACGGATTTGATCCAAATTCATATGACGTCTGCGAATCTTGTTTATTAGGCAAAATGCCTAAAACACATTTTAGCGGTAAAAGTGCACGTGCCACCGAACTGTTAGCCCTCATTCATAGTGACTTATATGGGCCCATGTCTAGCCAGGCTAGAGGTGGATATGAATAATTCGTAACCTTTACGGATGATGCATCGAGTTATGGTTATGTGTATCTTATGAGACACAAGTCGGAAACCTTTGAGAAATTCAAAGAGTTTCGACACGAAGTAGAAAAACAGACCGGGAAAAGTGTTAAAACATTACGGTCAGACCGTGGTGGAGACTACTTGAGTAATGAGTTTCTCGATTACTTGAAAGAGTATGGTATTCTTTCACAGTGGACTCCTCCCGGAACACCTCAATTAAACGGTGTGTCCGAACAGAGAAACCAAACTTTGTTGGACATGGTAAGGTCTATGATGAGTCGCGCATAGCTTCCAATTTCCTTATGGGGATATGCATTGAACAATGCAATACTTATTTTGAATAAGGTTCCATCAAAGTCTGTTCAACAGACTCCATATGAAATATGGACATGAAAGAAATCGAGTTTCTCATTCCTGAAAATTTGGGGATTGTAGGCACTGCATTTTTGCATATAAGTCCCTATGATGAGTCTCATTTGTAGGCACTACCTTTTAAGTCACGGAAGTCACGGGAAACGGACGTCGGAAGGGGAAATTCAGAATAGACATGTCATCAAATTCATTTCACAAGTTCACTATTTTCGTTCGTGCTGCGTTCGTTACTTCGTTCGAACGTCAGACAGATTGCTAGCGTTCGTGTAGCGTTCGAAGAGGCGTTCGAACGGTGTCGGTATTTCTGGTTTTGCTGCTAGCCTCACACCCAAGCCCAATTAGCCCACCAAAGCCCATAAAACACATCCCAATTAATAAAACACATATTTAACACATTGGGGAATTAAATAAAATATTAATTAAATCATATACCAAACTAAATAAAACATTAAATAAAATCATGCCTAATTAAAATCAATCAACAAATTATATTCCCAATCAAAATATTGTATTCCTAATTTAACAAATATTATTCCTAAACAACACAAACTAAATATATTGACTTCCTAAATTGAACTAATTTTGTCCCCCCTAAATCTTAGGCTTTCCTTGCATGACACCAAATCATATCCCCCATTAATACACAAATCCCTTCCTTGTCAAGCAAGATTTAACCCAAGCCCTTTGCCTATAAAAGAAACCCAATTCCAACCCTTGAGAGCGGTAGCTCATTGATACAATAAAAAAACTTCTCTCTCACTCACACGCATACAGCAAGCAAATATTTCTCTTCTCCTCATACACCCTTAGCCGAAAATCACAGCCTCATAAACCCCTCCATTACCAAAAACATTACAACCCGAAACACCACCGAAATAACCCCTATACAACAGCCCCCATATCACCGAAATACATAAGAAAACAACCCCTGAATCACCTAAACCAGTGACCAACAAAAACTACACTTTTAATCCTTAAAACAATAACTAAAAACTGCACTTCAAGCCTTTAGAAACACCAGAAAACAGTGACCAAAATACAACATAAATTAAGTAGCAAAACAGCAGCGAATCAGAGTCGAAACAGCAGCGCATCGGAGTCAAAACAGTAGCTTGAGCAGTGGAATAGCGAGGAAGGCGTGAACCTGTGAACCAGAGGAGTTGCAGAGCATTTCCCCATTTTTCGACGACCGTGCACCGTACTTTCGAGAGTCGACATAAAAGGTTAGACCTGAGGGTATTTTTCCTATTATTTTCATCTATCCTTTTTTAATTGTTTTATTCATCACTGTCACATGAGAGTCGTTTTTTTTAATGTGTGTTGTGGCCTTTGAATGAATGAAAATGTGTCGCCTCTTGTGGTATATAGGATGGAAACCTGAACATAAATTTCATAGCCGATTCCGAATGGACGGTAGTATGATCTATACTCGGGATACAACTCCACGTACCACTCGAGCAAACGGCACATGTTTCGCTTTGTTTTATCTTTTTGTTTATTATCTGCATTTTTCATCTCGCCATTTAATTTTCGTATGATGATTTGTTTGTATTGATGATGTGATGCACATGGGCTTAGTATGTCGGTCTAAAGGTTTTCCATTTGAAGGAAGAAAATACCAAAAGGCTACCTTTACGCCAACACTTTGCCGCGCCTCTTACATCGTGTCTTTTGCTTTATGTAAGTCGGTTGTTTATGCAATTGGTGATAAAGCGCATGGGCTTAGTAAGTGCGATTAAATGTCCTCTATTTTGAGAGGTTAAAATCCCTTACCACGAAGCTTCACCGCGCCGGATGACGTATATTTGATTGAATGTAAGATGTGTTCAATCGGGTATACGAAGTCCAATATCGTTGTATTTACTTCTTTATATATGTATTGTGTTGTTTGCGCATGGGCTTAGTAAGTGCGATTAAAGATCCTCTATTTTGAGAAGTTAAAATCCTTTACCACGATGCTTTACCGCGCCGGATAGTGTTATATTTGATTGGATGCGAGATGAGTTTAATCGGATACGTGAGGTCCTACATTGTGGATTTGTTTGTCTTTGAATGTGTTGCATGCATCAGGTCTGGTACCATTCGAACGCGTTCTCGAACGCCACACGAACGCGAACCTTCTGTTTACCATTCGAACGCGTTCTCGAACGCTACGCGAATGCGCACACATTTTCTTAGTTTCATCATGCATCAGGTCTAGTTCCGTTCGAACGTGTTCTCGAACGCTATACAAACACGAACCTTCTGTTTACCGTTCGTACGCGTTTACGAACGCTACACGAATGCGCACCCACTGAACTAAGTCATTTTCATCTGATTTCGTGCATAATTGTCCATAGTAGCTATTCCTTTGTATGATGAACCTGATTGCTTCTCTGTATTACGCAAGATTGTGTATGTGTCGTTCATCTGTATTTCCCACATGTATGAGTACAATGTGTTTATTAACTTGTATGCTTGCCGTATGTTAATTTATCTTTATGTATGCAAATTGAGACGTAGATTACATGCAAATAGGCTGTATGCAAATTCAGATATGTGTTACATGTAAATTTAGATGAACTTGCTGATGTATGTGTAGGCATTGCATTTTCGCATGTGAAACCCGATGATGAGTCTTTGTTGGAGGCACTACCTTTTTAGTTAAGGATGTTGCGGGAAACGGAGGTCGGAAGGGGAAATTCAGAATAAGTACGTCATCAGATTCATTTCGCAAGTTCACTGTTTTCGTTCGTGCTGCGTTCGTTACTTCGTTCGAACGTCAGGCAGATTGCGGGCGTTCGTGTAGCGTTCGAAGGGGCGTTCGAACGGCGTCAGTATTTCTGGTTTTGCTGCTAGGCCCACACGCCCAAGGCCCTTAAATTACACCCAAATTAAATCAAATATTAATTGAATTAAACATTGAATTAAATAAAATAATTAAACCATTTACCAATTAAAAAACATAAAATATAATCATACCTAATTAGGACAAATCAAATATATTAACTTCCTAACTAAACAAAATCACATACTAAATTAAAAAGATGTCATGCCTAATTAAAATAAATTATAACAAATTAAAGATATTGACTTCCTAATCTAAACCAAATTTGTCCCCCCTCAATCTTGACTTTCCTTGCTCAACACTAAATCAAATCCCTTCCTTGTGAGACAAGGTGAAGCCCTAGCCATTCTCGATATAAAAACCCCCTAACCAAGACATGCACTCCCCTAGCTCATACACAAGACTTACACGAAAATCACAACACCAAGAGCCCTGGCCACTCAAGGCAATAGCAAGAAGAAAAACACAAATAACTCTCTTTATCTCCCCCACTCCACAACCGAAAACAGCAGCCCCTAAACCTCCACACATCACCGAAAATACACCCCCAAACATCAGCCCATTTCCACCGAAAACAGCAGCCCCTACACCTCATAAAACACGCCTGAACAGTAGCCCAAATCACCCCCAAAAAAGCAACCAAATCCTCTTAAAACAGTCCCTAAAATCCTCAAAACAGTAACATAAAAACTGCATTTATAATCCTTAAAATAATCACACAAGACTGCACTAAAAACCCACAAAAAACACTCGAAACAGTCCGTTGAAACACCAAAATAGTGACCAATAATTGAGCAGTGAAACCGTGAGGAAACAGCAGCAAAACGGAGTCAAAACAGTAGCTTGAGCAGCGAAACAGCGAGGTAAAACGCAAACCAGTGAACCAGAAAAGTTGCGGAGCGATAGCCCTTCCGACGGCCGTGAAACGCGAGTCCGAAAGTTGACATAAAATGTTAGACCTGAGGGTATTTTTCACACTCGTTTTCAGTTGTATTTTTATTATTTATTGAGTTCCGTTTGCTTGATTATTTTTGAGTGAAGCATGTTGTGGCCCTTGAATAGATAGAAAATGCATGAATTGTGAAATATTGTATGTTGTGGCCTTAGAATAAAATAAAAGATGTGTCAACTCTCGTGATATATCGGATGGAAACCCGGACATTAATTTCATAGCCGATTCTGAATGGACGGTAGTATGATCTGTACTCGGGATACAACTCCACGTACCGTTTGAGTAAACAGCACATTCTTTTGTTTTATGTTGCTTTGATTTATTTATTATTCGTTATTTAAATTCTGCATGTTACTTGTTTATGCATGATGCGATCGAGCGCATGGGCTTAGTAAGTCGGATTAAAGGTCCCCTATTTGGAGGGGTTAAAATCCTTTACCACGATGCTTTGCCGCGCCGGTTGATGTGTGTTCGGTTGAATGCAAGATATGTTCAATCGGGCATACCAAGTTTGATGTGATTGCCTTTATTTTTGTATGTATGATACAATCGAGCGCATGGGCTTAGTAAGTCGGATTAAAGGTCCCCTATTTGGAGGGGTTAAAATCCTTTACCACGATGCTTTGCCGCGCCGGTTGATGTGTTCGGTTGAATGTAAGATATGTTCAATTGGGCATACCAAGTTTGATGTGATTGCCTTTATCTTTGTATGCATGATACGATCGAGTGCATGGGCTTAGTAAGTTGGATTAAAGGTCCCATATTTGGAGGGGTTAAAATCCTTTACCACGATGCTTTGCCGCGCCGGTTGGTGTATATTCCATTGGATGTGAGATGAGTTCAATCGGATACGTGAGGTCCCACATTGTGGATTTGTTTGTCCATGAATGTGTTGCATGCATCAGGTCTGGTTCCGTTCGAACGCGTTCTCGAACGCCACACGAACGCGAACCTTCTGTTTATCGTTCGAACGCGTTCTCGAACGCTATGCGAACGTGCACGCATTTTCTTAGTTTCATCATGCATCATGTCTGGTTCCGTTCGAACGCATTCTCGAACGCTATACGAACGTGAACCTTCTATTTACGGTTCGAACGCGTTATCAAACGCTACGCGAACGCGCACGCATCTTCTTAGTGTTTCATGCATCAGGTCTGGCTCCGTTCGAACGCGTTCTCGAACGCTATACGAACGCGAACCTTCTGTTTACCGTTCGAACGCGTTCTTGAACGCTACGCGAACACGCACCCACTGAACTGAGTTATTTTCATCAGATTTCGTACATAATTGTCCCTAGTAGCTATTCCTTCGTATGATAAACCTGATTGTTTCTATGCATTATGCAAGATTGTGTAAGTGTCGTTCATCTGTATTCCCCACATGTATGAGTATAATGTGTTTATTAACTTGTATGCTTGCCGTATGTTAATCTTTATGTATGCAAATTGAGACATAGAATACATGCTAATAGGCTGTATGCAAATTCAGATATGTGTTACATGTAAATTTATATGAACTTGTTGATGTATGCATGTGAATTTAAAAGCATGATACTCTTGGAAATAAGTGTTACTTAAACTTGATTAAATTATTACATAAATCCTTTCATTACAAGTGACATAAGTAAGGGACCATTCCGAACCCAACGGTTTGAGGTCTTCCCTTGCGAGGGGGTGAGTGCGGCCTTAAATCTCATTTTCCTGGTTCACACCAGGTGGCGACTCCATTATTCTTCGGTTTAGTCCCCCAGACTATTCCGTACTCCCATCCAGGCCGCGAGCCTGGAATAGCATACGTCGTCCAGTTCCTGTGTCCCACAGTCTGGCGACTCCATTGGGGATAGAGAATCGGCCCCGAAAATTGTCTTGTAATGTTTGGATTTATGTTCTAATTGACCGTGTCTATAGTGGATAAAATTAGGGTTTAATCAAGGGCCTCTTGAGGCTAGGTGTAGGACACAGAAACTGGGCGACGCATGCTGTTCTAGACTCAGGGCCTAGTTGGGAATACGGAGTAGCCCACAGGGGACTAAACCGAAGAGTAATGGAGTCGCCACCCGGTTTGAATCGGGAAAATGATTTAAGGCCACACTCACCCCTCGCAAGGGAAGACCTCAAACCGTTGGGTTCGGAATGGTCCCTTACTTATGTCGTTTGTAATGAATGGATTTGTGCAATATTAACCAAGTCTACTCAACATACATGTTGGTCGAAGTAGTCTAAATTCTAGGTTTGCATGCTTCAACAGTAAACTTTTCATAACGGCAAACATCCGACATCACACATCAAACATGCTACATACATAGTAATCTAAACATGCCTTAATTTAAATTCCTAATACAAAAGGTAAATAACTAAAACATGCTTGAAATAAAATAACATTCTAGTAGCCTAATCATGCTCAAATACAAGGTTTGGATGAAACGAAATACGTGTGTCTCTCAAGTGATACGTGGCATTGTATCCCGAGTGCAAACCACAATACCGTCCATTCGAATTCGGCTACGGAATTTACGTCCGGGTTTGCATCTGATATACCACAAGAGAGAACACATGTTCCGTTCACCCGAAAATCACATCATGCACCAATTCACAATACTCATGCGAAATAAAATAATAAAATAACTAAAAATAAAGGATAATAAATAAAAGGGGTGCCCTCAGGTCTTACCTTTTTAGTCGCTTTCCGGGAGTGCGTTTCACGGTGCCGGAAGGGATGTCGTTTCGACTATTTTCACTGGTCCTCTGTTTCCACTGTTTTCACTGGTTCACTCTTTTCACTGTTTTATCCATTTTCACTGGTGGTTTCCGCTTGCTGTTTTCTCTGATTCACTCGGTTTCCGCTCGCCATTTTTGGGACGATTTGTTCACGGTTTCAGGAGAGTTTTCACGTGGCTTACAGACAATTCATGGGCTCGGTTTCACGTGATGAAGGGAGGGGTTGCTGTGTTTGGTTTCACGCATACATGGAGGGTTTACGTGAGTGCATGGAGGGTTTACATGTTGATTGTGTGTGTGTCCAAGTGGGGGAAGACAGAATGCTGTGTGTCTCTAATGTTTATGAGTGGGCTGTTGCTAGTGGCTTAAGGTTTGTCTTTAGGCAATGTTTGTGGCAGTTTAGGGATCCAGTGGCCACGTGAATGGCTCTAGGGGCGTCTGGATTGAAGGTTACGTGAAGGGGCTGCTCACGGCAGTTTGTTGATGAAGCTAGGGGCGTGGTGGCGCTGCCGAGAGAGGGGGTTGCAATGGCGTGTTTTAGGGGCTTATACGTGAGCTGTGTGGCTGTTGAAAAGCTATATATAATGCATGAAGGTTGAGAAAGAAGGGCTGCATGTGGCTTGCGTTAAGGAGCAGGTTTAAGGGTTTCTACGTGAATGGCATGTAGGGCTGTGAAGTGTGTGATGGCGTGAATGATGTAGCTGGGTTAGGGTCATGTGAGTATGAGGGGGTAGTTACGTGAGGTGAATTGGAGGCTGCGTTGAGCGTGGGCTACGTGGGGGTTATTATTCTTGGCAGTGAGCTGTTGACTGAAGAAGCAATAGGCGTGTTCAGAGATTGCTATATAGGAGGCTGTTTAGGTGCTGTGATGGGCGTGAAATGGATGGCTTCATGTGCTGTGATGGGCATAAGTTTTAGGGGAAATAAGGGGGGCAGGTTAGTGTAGGTGGCGTGGAGTGCAAATATCGTGAAGGCAAGTAGGGTTTGTGTGGGTAAAAATGTGGCTAAGGGACATGATTATGGGCGCTTGTGATCAAATGCGTGGCTTGTGTGCATGTCCAGGGCAGCTCACGGGTAGTTAATGGTGTAAATGAGGTTGGCTTGAAGTTGTGTGCAGTACCCCTCCTTGACGTGAAGGATCCAGGGTTTTTATGGTTGAAGGAAAGTGTTGTGAGGCAGTGAATGGTGTGGACAAAGGAGCTAATTTGGGGCGTGAAGGGAGGAGAAGTAATAGAGGTGCTTGAGGTAAAACAAAGGAGCTTTCGGTGGAGGAGGAAACTGAGGGCAAGGTTTCTTTGATTTGAGATTAATTTCGGTGATGGGAAGCTTATGTTGAATTTTGGGAGAGGAAATTGGCGTGTGGGGTATTTGTGAGGTGTGAGAGAATTTGTTGTTTGTGTTTGTTTATGGAGTGTGGTGGAAAAGGTGGCATGATTTTGGTTTGTATCTTGGTGGATATTCACGTGGGGGATTTGAAAATGGAGTTGTGGTTTTGTGTTTGGAATATTGGTGGGGGCAATTGTCTTTTTGAAGGATGGGTTGTTATTTTCGTTTGTTTGTGAGAGTAGGGGGGCAAGGCTAAATGGTGGGGTTTGATTAATTAAATGGTTTGGAAAAATGAAGGGTAGGGTGGTGGAATTTTGTTGCATGGCTTTTGAAGGGGCACATGGGTAGGTTTAAGGTTCGGGGCGAGAATAAATTTTGAAACAAAGACTCCATGAGCAAACCCGAGGTTAAGCGAGCGAACAAAAATCCAACAAAAAATCAATTCTTGACTTTTCCCTTCCGTCGTCAGTTTCCAACGACTCCCGTGACTTAAAAGGTGGTGCCTCCGTACGAGGCTCATCATTGGGCTGGTATGCAAAAATGCAATGCCTACAGTCGCCCCCACTTTGATGGGACTTGTTCAGTGTGTGACAATGACAATCCTATCAAAGTTCGTGCAATGTATTTTTACTTACCTGGCTCGCCAGCCGCCACCTGACTTGCTTGCTGTGTTGAGTTGAGTTGGTCTGGTTGTGCCATTTTCGGCATGCTAAACCTCATTTCCGAGGTGTTGCTGAAGTGATAACTGTCCATCTTCGAACTGTGCTCCATTTTCGGAGTGCCATTTTCGGCATATGCTGTGGGTGCTTCATTTTGGAGCGCCATTTTCGGCAGCTGATGTGGTAATGGTCCATTTCCGAACCATGCTGTGTGAGAATGTGGCTCATTTTGAACCGTTACTTGATGAGAGATGGCTCATTTTTGAACCGTTACTTGATGAGAGATGGCTCATTTTTGAACCGTTACTTGATGAGAGGTCATTGCTGCCACAAACCTGCAAATACAAAGCAAAAATTAGATGTATATGATATGTCGTTCGGAGTGCCATCTTCGGCATCTGTTGTGTGTGCCCCATTTTGGAGCGCCATTTTCGACAAGATGAGTGTACCCCATTTTGGAGCGCCATTTTCGGCATTGATGAGTGTGCCCCATTTTGGATCGCCATTTTCGGCAAGTGAGAGTGTGCCCCATTTTGGAGCGCCATTTTCGGCAAGATGAGTGTGCCCCATTTTGGAGCGCCATTTTCGGCAAGATGAGTGTGCCCCATTTTGGAGCGCCATTTTCGGCATCTGATGAGTGTGCTCCATTTTGGAGCGCCATTTTCAGCATCTGATGAGTGTGCCCCCCATTTTGGAGCGCCATTTTCAGCAAGTGAGAGTGTGCCCCATTTTGGAGCGCCATTTTCGGCATCTGATGAGTGTGCCCCATTTTGGAGCGCCATTTTCGGCATCTGATGAGTGTGCCCCATTTTGGAGCGCCATTTTCGGCATCTGATGAGATGGTGGTCCATTTCCGAACCATAACTGATGTGAGAGCGGCCCATTTCCGAACCATTGCTGATGTGAGAATGGTCCATTTTCGAACCATTGCTGATTTGATAGCGGCCCATCTCTGAACCGTTGCTGATGTGATAGCGGCCCATCTCTGAACCGTTGCTAATGCGATAGCGGTCCATTTCCAAACCAATGCTGATGCGATAGCGGTCCATTTCCGAACCAATGCTGATGTGATAACGGCCCATTTCCGAACCAATGCTGATGCGATAGCGGTCTATTTCCGAACCAATGCTGATGTGAAAGTGGTCCATTTTTGAACCATTGCTGATGCGATAGCGGTCCATTTCCGAACCAATATTGATGTGAAAGCGGTCCATTTTCGAACCAATGCTGATTTCAAAGTGGTCCATTTCCGAACCAATACTGATATGAGAAAGAGGTCCATTTCCGAACCGTTGCTGATAATGATGTGGGCCTCGCCCCAGAGTGATACACCTGGCAGAACTGATACTGAACTGATGTGGGCCTCGCCCCCAGAATGCTATAACCGGCAGATGCCGATTTGAACTGATGTGGGCCCCGCCCTCAGAATGTCATACCCAGCAGATACCGATCATGAATTGATATGAGCCTCGCCCTCAGAATTCCATACCCGGCAGATACTGATCATGAACTGATGTGGGCCTCGCCCCCAGAATGCCATACCCGGTAAATACTGATACTGAACCGATGTGGGCTCCTCCCCCAGAATGCCATACCTAGCAGATACTTATCTAAACTGGTGTGGGCCTCGCCCTCAGAATGCCATACCCGGCTGATACTGATCCTGAACTGATGTGGGCCTCGGCCCCAGAATGCCATACCCGGCTGATACTGATCATGAACTGATGTGGGCCTCGCCCTCAGGTTGAGATAGACCTCGCCTTCAAACTGATACTGATGTGGGGCTTCGCCCCCAAGCTAATATGATATTCTACCTCACACATTACACCACCTCTCACGAGATAATCTTTGATAGATAGACATATTTTTGTCCTCAACGAATGCTTTCGCGTCGAAACTGAAGAACCTTCAAAGTACTCGACATACTCAAATCCAATCATCTGAATGGGTGATCTGAGCTAGACTCCATGTGTGTGTGTGCTAAGGCTCTTTCGCAGCTTATTCCTTAAGTAAGCCAACTTGGTGATTTCGTTTCAGAGAATCGAACCAATGGGTCTAACCAACCTGGATGTCTTGATCACATTCTGTGATTACTTCAGCATACTCAACATGATATGATTTTCAACTTTTTTCTTTGTCTCTTTCTTTTCATTTTCTTTTCTCTTTTTTCTTCTTTTTTTTTTCTTTTCTTTTCCTGACACACCTACCCTTTAAGGTAGCATTTCTCCTCATGGTGGTCCTAATACTCGCCCATGGGTAGCTTCACGCTTATCGGTTATAGGTGGTCTATTTTTTTTTCTTTTCTTTTTTTTATTTCAAAGACTTTTTTCCTTATTTCCAATCATATCATATATCATAGCATCAGTAAACAAGTGTGGACACCCAGGCAAACGGTCATTCACCGATCCATCATCTCTTCAACTAGTCACCTCGCCAACCACTCAGGCTTCTACTGCTAGGATCCCGTAATCAAGTGCTCACGAGTCTAGCTGAGATCAATCCATTCGGAATACCGGACGAGAGCACGTATCGCACTTATCGATTCTAAGGTTTCTCCCTACAGCAAACAATGTCATCACCGGACATATGTCTAACTATCAAAGACTTCTCTCACTCATTTTTTTTTCAAATTAAAAAGAGCACAAACTTTCAAACATGTCTCATGTCTGTAATACCTGGTCAGCAGGAAACATCACCGATTAAGATCAATGTCCAATCTGCGCTTCTTGCCACGATCACTATCTGTCCAGTCCAATTTGGAGAGGATGGGGTCGAGCTTCGGTTCAAAGGCTAGGATCTGGTCAATCAACTCTTCGGCCTTTGTCGCAGTCAAGAAAATGTCTTCCACAGATTTGGTGACGAATTCATGTTTTTTGGCTTCCGCGAGAAACACAAACAGAAAATCAAAGAAATGTTCAACATTGAGTAGTCCAATGGGCTTCCGATGAATGTTTAAATGCGCCCATGATGCTACGGTGAATATTTCTTCAAGGGTACCAAGTCCACCTGGTAATGCAATAAACGCATCCGCAGTAGTATTTATCATTCATGAAGTCGTTCAGACATACCTGATACGATGCGTTCATCTCCATTTGTTGGTCCAATTAACTGTTCGTCCGCCAAAGCTCTTGGGATGATTCCCAAAACATGACCGCCACCATCTGAACGGCTTTTGAAATGCTTCCCATTATCCCAAGATTTCCACCGCCATATACTAGGTGTATATTCTTCTCAGCCATGACTCGCCCCAATTCCTTTGCAGCCTCAATAAATTCTGGTTTATTACCAGTGTTGGATCCACAGAAAACACAAATTTGCTTAACTCGCTGCTGTGAAGTTGCTTCCATTTTCTTTCTCTTACTTGGATGTATATTTGGATGTGTTGAGGAGAGAAATGTTTAGCTGAATTTATAGAACCTGAAAAGGGGTAAGTAAGTAATAATTACACTAATATCTTCCACCGAATGGTTGTTAGCTAAACCACAAAAGAATTCGTCAGAGGTCAAAGAGTCTCTGGATCCTGTCTACGACAATAAGAGAAAACAACAAAAAAGAGAGATCGGGTCAAAAAGTCAAGTCGTGGATTCTATCCACGAAAATAAAGAAAATACCAAAAGAAGTCCTAAAAGGTCAAAAAGTTGTGGATCCTGTCCACCACAACAAGTCATGAAAGGTCAAAAAGTCTGGGATCAAGTCTACGAAAATAAAGGAAAATAAAAAAAGAAAAGCAATAATTAAAGCAAAGGAATTGTGTACTCAATACGCTACTTGCTTGATATATAAATTCATTAGGATGCGTCTCAAGAATTCTTTCTTTACTCAGCCACCACTAATGAATTAGCTCCCATATTTGTGATTACCAAACACCATTCCTTCTGTCTTAAAATGCTCCGTCTGTGCTTTTACCTACGAAAATAACACACAAAATTTAAAAATTCTACAACATGTATACACAAAACATGAAAACAGAAATCACAACAAAGTGCATGGGTTGCCTCCCTGTTAGCACTAAATTCATCGTCTTCAGCCAGACATGACCGAAATCCATTTGTCAAGGTGGCTTCAATGTCATCCTCAGTGCTTAGGCCGCCTTTTGATCTTTGCTGCTTTCTTTTTCTTTTCTTTTTTTTTTCTTTTTTTTTTCTTTTATTTAAAACCTGCGAATACAAAACAACAAAATAAAGACGTGTGCATGTAATGTATACACATACATGTGTAGAGATACTCCCTATTCTTGGTAGGTTAGATCCTCGTTGTGCTCCTTGGCGCCGCATGTCTTTGGTCGCCCCCTGCTGGTTCTCTTTTGTCTGAAATCTACAAACACAAAACATAAAACAAGGGATGCAAGTTACGTGTATGCATGGATGAACTTCATATCCCGTCAGGTTAGGTCTTTTGCCAATTCTCTTGGTGACTGCTCAGTCTTCTTTCCTTCAGGCAAAGTACAGCTTCAATTTGCTTCGATCAACTCGGTGAACTCATTCTCCTCTAAATTTGGCAGTCTCACTGCCCCGTTTCCCAATTTCCTGTCTTTTCTGTTTACTTCTTCTGAGAATTCTCTGTGTTTCAGATACTTCTGAATATCGCGATACCAAGGCTTCCCGTTATCGACTTCCACATCCAATATCCTTTCTGTCTCATACACTGGTTTGCTTGCAGTTGTCAGCACAAATGGTCTCATCACCAATTTCTCTGGATTTTCCCAAGTCGCGGCTATTGTCGCCAATGCATCAGTCATCTGATTTTCTTCGGCATGTGCTGAAATTTGTAATCAGGGATAGTCTGTGCCAGACTTCTGAGGTAGAACAAGTATGGCTTCAGCCATTCTTCCTTTCTCACATTCTTCTTGCATCTTCAACTTTTCAAACATCTTTGACAAAGCTTTAACCAGGTTGGAGAATTGTCTGTTTCTGATGGGGGCAATTTCTGAGGGAATAGTCTTGATCCTTGAAGATTTTCCAATGGTCCTTTCATTCTGGTTGCACAAGTCTCTGTCATTGGCTATACGGGGGACAATCAAACTGGCCACAAAATTGGTCAAAACTTGCAATTGCTCAACAATTCGGCTATTTTGATCTCCAATCGACCTAGGCGGGATTCCTCGTTGGCTGATTTGCTCATGTTGGTTGACGGTCCTTTGACAAATCTTCCTTCTTTCCCAACCCAACGGGAGTCTATGATGGCTTTTAAGACACAAAGGGTTAACATAATGCATGTATGCATGATATGTGTGCAATGCAAATAAACAAGCTCATAAAAGAATTTACACTAATTGGCCCATTATCATTTTAAAGTATTTAATCACACTATTGCGCAGTGCAAACTTGCCCCAGTTGAAAAGGCCCAACAAGTTTACACTTTGCGATAATATAACTAAATAACTTCAAATGATAAAAGGCACAAACACAAACTGGCCCATCGACATTTTAGAAATTTGGCCTAATTGTCAAAAGGACATGAACTTGTCCCAATTAAATGCCCAACAAGTTCATATTTATTGACAAAAAGTCCAACTGAATCCAAATGACAATGGTCCAAAACACAAGCATAAAGAAATAACTTCTACTGATCATATAATTATGGTTCACATGTAGGTTTCAGGAGTGTAAACAAAAGCTCTCGCTGGCGAAGGATTGTTCACAACTAGGACTCCCCACTCAAGGGTTCAAGCGACCAAGTGAACGCACCTTTTTTATACCTTACGATACGTGCCGACGAGTTATGGTGTGTGACTAACTGTCGAATGGACTTCCCGTTGTAGATTCCCCAGAGGGAGGGTGAGCAAGGCTCACTTAAGTACCCAAGCCCTTTAGGCTCTTATCGCTTGGTAACAGGAAAAAACAACGAGTCCTCCAAACTAGTCTATCACAACAAGCTATTGGTGAATGATTATCTAGGTGCCTTCATAGCTTTTCCCCGAAGGGTAGTGAGTGAAGGAAGACACCAAACCATCACCTAGCCTTAACAATGATTTTGATTAAACTCCCTAAACCCACAGTAGTCATGATTAATTAAAGCACAAATCCAAACATTACAAGACAATATTTCGAGGCCGATTCTCTATCCCAGTGGAGTCGCCAGACTGTAGGACACAGAAACTGGGCGACGCATGCTGTTCTAGACTCAGGGCCTAGTTGGGAGTACGGAGTAGCCCACAGGGGACTAAACCGGAGAGTAATGGAGTCGCCACCGGTGTGAACCGGGAAAATGATTAAGGCCACACTCACCCCTCGCAAGGGAAGACCTCAAACCGTTGGGTCGGAATGGTCCCTTACTTATGTCGTTTGTAATGAATGGATTTGTGCAATATTAACCAAGTCTACTCAACATACATGTTGGTCGAAGTAGTCTAAATTCTAGGTTTGCATGCTTCAACAGTAAACTTTTCATAACGGCAAACATCCGACATCACACATCAAACATGCTACATACATAGTAATCTAAACATGCCTTAATTTAAATTCCTAATACAAAAGGTAAATAACTAAAACATGCTTGAAATAAAATAACATTCTAGTAGCCTAATCATGCTCAAATACAAGGTTTGGATCAAACGAAATACGTGTGTCTCTCAAGTGATACGTGGCATTGTATCCCGAGTGTAAATCGCAATACCGTCCATTCGGATTCGGCTACGGAATTTACGTCCGGGTTTCCATCTGATATACCACAAGAGAGAACACATGTTCCGTTCACCCGGAAATCACATCATGCACCAAATCACAATACTCATGCGAAATAAAATAATAAAATAACTAAAAATAAAGGATAATAAATAAAAGGGGTGCCCTCAGGTCTTACCTTTTTAGTCGCTTTCCGGGAGTGCGTTTCACGGTGCCGGAAGGGATGTCATTTCGACTATTTTCACTAGTCCGCTATTTCCACTGTTTTCACTGGTTCACTCTTTTCGCTGTTTTATCCGTTTTCACTGGTGGTTTTCGCTTGCTGTTTTCTCTGATTCACTCGGTTTCCGCTCGCCGTTTTTGGGACGATTTGTTCACGGTTTCAGGAGAGTTTTCACGTGGCTTACAGACAATTCATGGGCTCAGTTTCACGTGATGAAGGGAGGGGCTGCTGTGTTTGGTTTCACGCATACAGGGAGGGTTTACGTGAGTGCATGTAGGGTTTACGTGTTAATTGTGTGTGTGTCCAAGTGGGGGAAGACAGAATGCTGTGTGTCTCTAATGTTTGTGAGTGGGCTGTTGCTAGTGGCTTAAGGTTTGTCTTTAGGCAATGTTTGTGGCAGTTTAGGGATCCAGTGGCCACGTGATTGGCTCTAGGGGCGTCTGGATTGAAGGTTACGTGAAGGGGCTGCTCACGGCAGTTTGTTGATGAAGCTAGGGGCGTGGTGGCGCTGCCGAGAGAGGGGGTTGCAATGGCGTGTTTTAGGGGCTTATACGTGAGCTGTGTGGCTGCTGAAAAGCTATATATAATGCATGAAGGTTGAGAAAGAAGGGCTGCGTGTGGCTTGCGTTAAAGAGCAGGTTTAAGGGTTTCTACGTGAATGGCATGTAGGGCTGTGAAGTGTGTGATGGCGTGAAGGATTTAGCTGGGTTAGGGTCATGTGAGTATAAGAGGGCAGTTACGTGAGGTGAATTGGAGGCTGCGTTGAGCGTGGGCTACGTGGGGGTTATTATTCTTGGCAGTGAGCTGTTGACTGAAGAAGCAATAGGCGTGTTCAGAGATTGCTATATAGGAGGCTGTTTAGGTGCTGTGATGGGCGTGAAATGGATGGCTTCATGTGTTGTGATGGGCGTAAGTTTTAGGGGAAATAAGGGGGGCATGTTAGTGTAGGTGGCGTGGAGTGCAAATATGGTGAAGGCAAGTAGGGTTTGTGTGGGTAAAAATATGGCTAAGGGACGTGATTATGGGCGCTTGTGATCAAATGCGTGGCTTGTGTGCATGTCCAGGGCAGCTCACGGGTAGTTAATGGTGTAAATGAGGTTGGCTGGAAGTTGTGTGCAGTGCCCCTCCTTGACGTGAAGGATCCAAGGTTTTTATGGTTGAAGGAAAGTGTTGTGAGGCAGTGAATGGTGTGGACAAAGGAGCTAATTTGGGGCATGAAGGGAGGAGAAGTAATAGAGGTGCTTGAGGTAAAACAAAGGAGCTTTCGGTGGAGGAGGAAACTGAGGGCAAGGTTTCTTTGATTTGAGATTAATTTCGGTGATGGGAAGCTTATGTTGAATTTTGGGAGAGGAAATTGGCGTGTGGGGTATTTGTGAGGTGTGAGAGAATTTGTTGTTTGTGTTTGTTTATGGAGTGTGGTGGAAAAGGTGGCATGATTTTGGTTTGTATCTTGGTGGATATTCACGTGGGGGATTTGAAAATGGAGTTGTGGTTTTGTGTTTGGAATATTGGTGGGGGCAATTGTCTTTTTGAAGGATGGGTTGTTATTTTCGTTTGTTTGTGAGAGTGGGGTGGCAAGGCTAAATGGTGGGGTTTGATTAATTAAATGGTTTGGAAAAATGAAGGGTAGGGTGGTGGAATTTTGTTGCATGGCTTTTGAAGGGGCACATGGGTAGGTTTAAGGTTCGGGGCGAGAATAAATTTTGAAACAAAGACTCCATGAGCAAACCCGAGGTTAAGCGAGCGAACAAAAATCCAACAAAACATCAATTCTTGACTTTTCCCTTCCGTCGTCCGTTTCTCGCGACTCCCGCGACTTAAAAGGTGGTGCCTCCGTACGAGACTCATCATTGGGCTGGTATGCAAAAAATCAATGCCTACACTAGGTAATGGTTTGGTGTCTTTCTTCATTCACTACCTTCCTAGAAGGAAAAGCTGTGAAGGCACCTATATGGCCATCTACCCTTAGCCTATTGTGATGGACTAATTTGGAGGACTCGTTGTTTATTCCTGTCACCAAGCGATAAGAGCCTAAGAGTCTAGGGTACTTAAGAGAGCCTCGCTCCACCTTCCCTCTGGGGAATCTACAACGGGAAATCCATTTGACAGTCAGTCACACACCATAGCTCATTGGCACGTACCTTAGTGTATAAAAAAGGGTGCGCTCACTTGGTCGCTTGAACCCTTGATTGGGGAGACCTAGTTATAGGCCATCCTTTGCCGGTGAGAGCCTTTGTCTACACTCTTGCGAACCCACCCATAGACCGGGTTTGTATGGTTAAAGTAATAATTATTTCCTTGAATATGTGCTTGTGGACCATCCTCATTTGGATGCAGTTGGACCATTGTCAGAAATGCGTACTTGCTGGGCCATTTAAACTGGGGCGAGTTCGTACCTTATGACCATTGGGCCCAAAGCTTCTGAAATGTTGATGGGCCATTCCGTAGAAATTATTACTTTATGTTTGCATTATCTTTTATGCTTGTGTTTGGGAACATCGTTGTTTGGATCCATTTGGACCATTTGTCATGAGATATGGGCTTGTTGGGCCATTTAAACTGGGACAAGAACATATTTTATGACGGTTGGGCCAAAGGCTTCTAAGTGATTGATGGGCCACTTTGTGATTGTGTTCGGAACATTACCATTTGGAATTAGTTGGGCTTCTTGCCATAAGATGTGTACTCGTTGGGCCATTTAAACTGGGACGAATTCACTCCTATGACAGTTAGCCCAAAAGCTTCTAAAAGGATAACGGGCCGATTTGTTTGAGAATTTTAGTTGCTGTAGTATGTTATATATGTTACATGCATCTCATGCACCTCATACATACATATATCATGTTAACACCATCTATGTCTTAAAAAGACATCATAGATACCGTTTGGGTTAGAGAATGGACAAGGCTCATTAAAAGAACAGTAATAGTCATGAGTGAATCTGGTAATGAGGTATCCCGTATGGATCAATTAGAGAACAGTCTCGCCAAGGTCATTGAACAGTTGCAAGCTTTGACTACTACTGTGGCTGGTATGGATGTGCCCCGTGCTGGGGGAATTTCTGAGAATATGAGGCGTGAGGAGCCTCCAAATGGGTTGGGGGATGTTATCCCCACTTTTGATGATGATATGGCAGAGTATGCAGCAGACAGAGTATCTGGGTCTCAGGCAGAGTTACAGAAACTACGGGATCAGGTTGAGTCAGTTACCCGCAAGATGAGGGGTAAGAATGAGGATTTGCTGGATTATGACACACTGACTTTCGAGGAACAGTTGCCGGCACAGTTCAAGATGCCTGATATGGCTAAGTTTAACGGGAATGGGGATCCAAGGGTGCATCTCCGACAGTTTGTATCAGTCATGAGTTCAGTTGGCTAATCTCAGCGCCAAGTGCAGAAAATGTTTGGAATGTCGCTTGGAGGAGCTCACGTGGTGTGGTACCACAGTTTGGAGAAGAAAGTGAAGGAAGATTGGATGGAGTTGGCTGATGCTTTCCTGAAGCAGTATGTCACTGACCTAGAGATCGATATGTCACTCCGTGATATGGAGAATGTTAAGCAGAAATCAGATGAGAGTTTTAAGGAGTATGTGGACCGATGGAGGGGTCAGTTGTTGAAGATGCAGACTAGGCCTTCAGAGAAGGATCAAATAAGATGATTATCAAGGGCACCAAGCCCTCAATTTATAGCAAGTTGAGGAGGATGACCTCCATGATTGCAGACTTTCGGCCGTTGAGGGAAACTGTCATGGATATTGAAGAAGAAGAGGCCGAGAATAGAAAATTCTATGGTCTGAACAGGAGGCCCATTGGGGGAACATCGGGAACAAAGCCCGTTTCTGCTGAGATTGCCGCTATCCGGAACCGGCGATTTTCCAACTTGGGAAGGCCCCTGTCCAAGGTGCTAGAGAAATTGAAGAGGCAAGGGCTCTTAAAACCCTTGGAAGCCAAACCATTACCCAATCCCCTACCATCACATTATAACCTAAGCCTTTACTGTCACTTTCACCAACAAAAGGGCCATGACACTGACAATTGCGCCCGACTCCGCCATGAAATCTAAGACCTGATAGATTCCAAGAAAATACCTGACCCAGAAACAGAACAGCCCGACACACACAGAAAACCCTTACCCAATTACCGTGTCGTACCACCACCAGCTTATATGATCAATTTTGGCCTCCCGAAGACCTTGTCCTAAAATCCTTTCACCCTCAAGCCTTTTGCCTGGGAATCTGGGATAGTACTAGTGAAGATGAGACTGAGCAGGGGAAAAACTTTTGGCTTGATTTCTCTAGCAGTGATGAGGAAGAAGTAAGGGGAATGACGCGCAACGATCATTTTTACAATGATTGGCAGAAAAGGGTAAGGAAGTTTTGACAGATGGCAGAGAAGTGGTTGAGACTGCAGAAAATACTGAGGGGGATATAGTGTTGAGGCAATTGAGGAAAACTAGAGCACAAGTGAGTATCTGGGAACTGTTATGTGCATCTCGGGAGCATAGACAGGCCATGGTTGAGGCCTTGAGCAAGATGTGGTACCGGAAGACGCCAACCCTGCAATGTTTGTTGGGTCAGTTCAGAAAGAAGCTTTGCAGATATCTTTTTCTGAGGATGAACTCCCGGCGGAGGAAGAAATCATAATAGGCCTCTATTTATCAGGGCCGAGGTGAGGGGCAAGAGAACTTCATGTGTGATGGTGGATGACGGTTCGTCCATCAATTTGCCCGCTGAAAATTCTAGCGAGATTGGGTATGAAAGCAACAGACTTGGACCCCTGCAACATGACTATTAAGGCTTATGATGACAATAAAAGGGGAGTCGAGGGTACCTTTGTGGCTATGGTCAAGGTAGGACCGATTGAAGATGAGGTTGAGTTCACAGTCTGGACATCCCGCTACTTTTGCCTATTGTTGGGAAGGCCTTGGTTTCACAAACTTGGGGGCGTGCCTTCCACTTTACATCAGATGATCAAGTTCCCGTATGAGGGAGAAGTTGTTACTATCCGGGCTGAGTTAGATAATGCCGTGTCTGCCTTGGAGATACAACCTTTCACGAGGTTTCAGGTGTCAGCTACTTTTGAGGAGTGGGTGGATCCTAGGGTGGCTAGGATTATGGAGAAAATGAAGTTTGAGCCGGGTAAAGGTTCAAAATTACCAGATTTCAGAGGACAGACTACTCGGAGGGGTTTGAGGTACAAGTCTGATGAAGAAAAGCCAAAGGTCAAGAAAAAGGGCCTGAAACTGATGGAATGTTTTGTGAAAGCTTCAGGATATCAAGGGGAGCCTGAACCTGTGGAAGTTAATGGAATTGTGGTACCTGGGTTTGAGATCTTCCAGGATATGTTGGGTAAGAAGCTGATAGTTGAAAAAATTGTGAAGAAAGAAGAAGAGAATTAGGAGGAAGAACTGATGAAGTTGGAAAGCCTGACTCTGGGAGAGGACGAAAAGCCTGAGGAAGACCTGATTGCAGAGGAAGAAGTGTCTATAGATGATGAAGACATTTACCTTCCTGATTTGCTTGAATGTACTTCCGCATTATCCAATAATAAAGACATTTCTTTTGCTTACTTGCCTGAGTCATTTCCATTTACTCTGCACGAATCAAGCATATTTGACATCAGTTCAGCCAGAACTACCGCATTTAACTTGGGTACACTTGAGAACCCCAAGGAAATTCTGATTGCAAGTGAAGTAACCTCCGAAGAGAGGGAGAAACTAGAAGAAGTGTTGGTCAGATATGCCAAAGTGTTTGCTTGGTCCTATAAGGACATGCCTGGGGTAGACATAAACATTGCCCAACACACAATACCAACTTATCCGAATATGAGGCCAGTAAAACAGAAACTCTGACGGATGAGACCAGAATGGGCTGAGAAAGTCAGAGAGGAAGTTAAGAAACAGATAGATGTGGGGTTCCTGGAAGTAGTAAAGTATCCTGAGTGGTTGGCTAATATAGTGCCGGTGCCAAAGAAAGATGGGAAGGTCAGAATGTGTGTAGACTACAGAGATCTCAACAAAGCTTGTCCGCAAGATGATTTTCTTCTGCCACATATAGATGTTCTGGTTGATAGTGCGGCTTTATCTGCTATGTATTCCTTTGCAGATGGGTTTTCAGGTTACAATCAGGTTCTCATGGCCGAGGAAGACAAGCACAAACTGCATTTATTACTGAGTGGGGTACTTATTGTTACAAGGTTATGCCGTTTGGGCTTAAGAATGCAGGGGCTACTTATCAGCGGATGGCCACTACACTTTTCCACGACTTGATGCACAAAGAGATTGAGGTGTATTTGGATGACATGATGGTGAAATCAGAGACAAGGGTTGGGCATATTGAAGCACTGGAAAGGTTCATTCAGAGAGTTGACAGATATAACCTGTGGCTTAATCCCAAGAAATGTGTGTTTGGGGTGACATCAGGGAAATTGCTTGGTCATACAGTAGGAATGGGCGGAATAGAGGTAGACTTCGAAAAGATCAAGGCAATCACAGAAATGCCTGCACCGAAGACAGAAAAAGAAGTCAGAGCATTCTTGTGGAAGATTCAGTACATCAGTCGGTTCATCGCCAAGTTGACATCAGTATGTGAGCCTATCTTCAAACTGTTGAGAAAAGATCAGCCAGTGAGATGGAATGAACATGTCAGATAACATTCGACAAGATCAGAGAGTACTTGGTAAAGCCTCCTGTATTGAAACCTCCGAGACCGGGCAGACCTTTGATATTGTATTTGGTTATAGAATCAGAAGCACTGGGGGCAATGATGGTACAGGCAGATGAGACAGGGGTAGAACATGCAATTTACTATCTGAGTAAGAAGATGCTCCCGTATGAGGCTCGGTATCAAGAAGTTGAGAAGATCTGTCTTGCAGTGGTATGGGCTTCCAGAAAATTGCGGCATTATTTCCAGTCATACAAGATCCAAGTAGTGGCAAAAGAAAATCCTCTGAAATATCTTCATTCGGTACCTTCACTAGTGGGAAAATTGGGCTGATGGTTGGTATTGCTGACAGAGATTGACATTGAGTATCTCACCCCCAAAGTGATCAAAGGGCGAGCAGTAGTAGAGTTTCTGGCATTGCAACCTGTTGAGGGGGATCAATATAAGTTTGAATTTCCAGACGAAGAGATCCAAGCAATAACAGTTCAAAGATGGAAGATGTATTTTGACGGAGCAGTGAATTACAAGGGAGCCAAAATTGGGATCGTGATAGTGACCCCCGAGGGAGAGAACTTTACCTTTGGCCAATAGGTTGACATTCAGAGTGACTAATAACATTGCCGAGTATGAAGCATGTGCTTTCGGTTTGACAACATTGGTAGCCTTGAAGACCGGGAGTGTGGAAATCTACGGAGATTCTATGTTGGTAGTCCAGCAGATGCGAGGAGAATGGGAATTGAAAGAAGAACGGTTGAAACCTTACCTTTTTTACCTCAGAAAGTTGGCACAGGTTATCCCCGAGTGTAAGTTTCAGCACTTACCGAGAGAAGAGAATCAAATGGCAGATGCATTGGCTACACTTGCAGCAACTTGGGAAAATCCAGAAAAGTTAGTGATGAGACCGTTGATACTGACAACAGCAAGCAGACCTGTTTATGAGATTGAAAGAATTATGGAAGTTGAGGTCGACGACGGTAAACCTTGGTATTATGACATTCAGAGGTATCTGGAACATGGTGAACTCCCGGAAGGGGCAGGAAGAAAAGACAGAATAGCCATTCAGAAGTTAGCTTCCCAGTATGTGACTTTGAAAGGGGAACAGTAAAAGAGGCAAGCAAACGGTATTCAGTTGAAGTGTTTGAGAAAAGAAGAAGCTCAGCATGTAATGGAAGAAATACACGCCGGGGTATGTGGTCCGCACATGAACGGGTTGAATCTGTCCCGCAAGATAGTGAGACAAGGTTTTTATTGGTCAACCATGGAAACAGACTGCGCGAAGATGGTAAAGCACAGTCATGACTGTCAAGCACATGGTAATTTGAATCACTTACCGCACAGAGTTGCATGGGTTGTCAAAGCCGTGGCCTTTCTCAGCATGAGGGATTGATATGATTGGGGAAATTCGACCGAATGCATCAAATGGGCATCACTTCATAGTAGTGGCAGTAGATTACTTCTCGAAGTGGGTGGAAGCCGAATCATTCCGCAATGTTACAACAAAACAGATGGCAAATTTTATAGCTCGGAACCTCATTTGTCGGTATGGTATGCCGCATCATGTAGTGATAGACAACGGGGTTCAGTTTCAAGGAGAGACGAAGGCAATGTTACAGAGGTACGGGATAGGCCACCACAAGTTATCACCGTACAGGCCGCAGGCAAATAGGGCAGTTGAGGCAGCCAACAAGACTATAAAGACGATTTTAGCCAAGATGACAGAAAATTGCATAGATTGGGTCGAGAAATTACCGTATGATTTGTGGGGGTACAGAACATCAGTAAGAACAGCAATATGGGCCACACCTTACTCTTTGGTCTATGGAATGGAAGCAGTATTGCCGGTAGAAGTGGAAATACAGTCTATGAGGTTATTAGCAGAGGCAGAATTACCAGAACATGAGTGGGCCGCACAGAGGTTTGATCAGTTAGCACTATTGGATGAGAAGAGAACGAAGTCTTTGTATCACATGCAGTTGTATCAGAAGAGACTAGCACGAGCATTCAACAAGAAAGTACGTCCCACCAAGATCAGAAAGGGTGATTTGGTACTTAAGCAGTCTAGGCCGTCGACGACAGATCCGAGAGGAAAATTCAGACCTAACTGGGAAAATCATTCATGCATACACGTAACATTGCATTCTCTTCGTGTTTGTTTTTGTTTTGTGTTCACAGGTTCGAAGAAAGGAGAAAGCGGCAGAAATGAGCCAAGCAGCGTCAGCGCATTTTCAGTTTTTGGGGATGAGTCCCAAGGGGCGAGGCCCATATCAGCTTGGGGGCGAGGCCCATATCAGCTTGAGGGCGAGGTCCACATCGTCAGCACTTCTGGGATGCGCCCCAAGGTCGAGGTACCCCCGTTGTCAGTTGCAGTTCCGGGTCAAGGTGCCCACTACATCATCAGTTCGAGGGCGAGGTCCCTATGGTCAGCGATGTTGGGTCGAGGTGCCCAGGGTCAAGGTACCCACTACATCATCAGTTCGAGGGCGAGGTCCCTATGGTCAGCGGTGTTGGGTCGAGGTGCCCAGGGTCGAGGTGCCCCCGTTGTCGGTTGTAGTTCCGGGTCGAGGTGCCTAGGGTCGAGGTGCCCACTACATCATCAGTTCGAGGTCGAGGTCCCTATTGTCAGCGGTGTTGGGTCGAGGTGCCCAGGGTCGAGGTGCCTCGTTGTCGGTTGCAGTTGTTGGGATGCGTCCCAGGATCGAGGTCCACTGCAGCACCAACTTAGCTCGAGGCAGCACACGAGCCAGGTAAGTGAAAATGCATTGCATAACTTTGATAGGATTGTTCAAAGTCACACACTGCACAAGTCCCATCAAAGTGGGGGCGACTGTAGGCATTGCATTTTCGCATGTGAAACCCGATGATGAGTCTCAGTTAGAGGCACTACCTTTTTAGTTAAGGATGTTGCGGGAAACGGAGGTCGGAAGGGGAAATTTAGAATAAGTACGTCATCAGATTCATTTCGCAAGTTCATTTTTTTCGTTCGTGCTGTGTTCGTTACTTCGTTCGAACGTCAGGCAGATTGCGGGCGTTCGTGTAGCGTTCGAAAGGGCGTTTGAATGGCGTCGGTATTTCTGGTTTTGCTGCTAGGCCCACACGCCCAAGGCCCTTAAATTACACCCAAATTAAATCAAATATTAATTAAATTAAACATTGAATTAAATAAAATAATTAAACCATTTACCAATTAATAAAACATAAAATATAATCATACCTAATTAGGACAAATCAAATATATTAACTTCCTAACTAAACAAAATCACATACTAAATTAAAAAGATGTCATGCCTAATTAAAATCAATTATAACAAATTAAAGATATTGACTTCCTAATCTAAACCAAATTTGTCCCCCCTCAATCTTTGACTTTCCTTGCTCAACACTAAATCAAATCCCTTCCTTGTGAGACAAGGTGAAGCCCTAGCCATTCTCTATATAAACAACCCCTAACCAAGAAATGCACTCCCCTATCTCATACACAAGACATACACGAAAATCACAACACCAAGAGCCCTAGCCACTCAAGGCAATAGCAAGAAGAAAAACACAAATAACTCTCTTTATCTCCCATACTCCACAACCGAAAACAGCAGCCCCTAAACCTCCACACATCACCGAAAATACACCCCCAAACAGCAGCCCCTTTCCATCGAAAATAGCAGCCCCTACACCTCCTAAAACATGCCTGAACAGTAGCCCAAATCACCCCAAGACAGCAGCCAAATCCTCTTAAAATAGTCCCTAAAATCCTCAAAACAGTAACATAAAAACTGCATTTATAATCCTTAAAATAATCACACAAGACTGCACTAAAAATCAACAAAAAAACACTCGAAACAGTCCGTTGAAACGGCAAAACAGTGACCAATAATTGAGCAGTGAAACCGCGAGGAAACAGCAGCAAAACAGAGTCAAAATAGTAGCTTGAGCAGCGAAACAGCGAGGTAAATCGCAAACCAGTGAACCAGAAAAGTTGCGGAGCGATAGCCCTTCCGACGGCCGTGAAACGCGAGTCCGAAAGTTGACATAAAAGGTTAGACCTGAGGGTATTTTTCACACTCGTTTTCAGTTGAATTTTTATTATTTATTGAGTTCCGTTTGCTTGATTATTTTTGAGTGAAGCATGTTGTGGCCCTTGAATAGATAGAAAGTGCATGAATTGTGAAATATTGTATGTTGTGGCCTTGGAATAAAATGAAAGATATGTCAACTCTCGCGGTATATCGGATGGAAACCCGGACATAAATTTCATAGCCGATTCTGAATGGATGGTAGTATGATCTGTACTCGGGATACAACTCAACGTACCGCTTGAGTAAACGGCACCTTCTTTTGTTTTATGTTGCTTTGATTTATTTATTATTCGTTATTTAAATTCTGCATGTTACTTGTTTATGCAAGATGCGATCGAGTGAATGGGCTTAGTAAGTCGGATTAAAGGTCCCCTATTTGGAGGGGTTAAAATCCTTTACCACGATGCTTTGCCGCGCCGGTTGATGTGTGTTCGGTTGAATGCAAGATATGTTCAATCGGGCATACCAAGATTGATGTGATTGCCTTTATTTTTGTATGTATGATACAATCGAGCGCATGGCTTAGTAAGTCGGATTAAAGGTCCCCTATTTGGAGGGGTTAAAATCCTTCACCACGATGCTTTGCCGCGCCGGTTGATGTGTGTTCGGTTGAATGTAAGATATGTTCAATCGGGCATACAAAGTTTGATGTGATTGCCTTTATCTTTGTATGCATGATACAATTGAGTGCATGGGCTTAGTAAGTCGGATTAAAGGTCCCCTATTTGGAGGGGTTAAAATCCTTTACCACAATGCTTTGCCGCGCCGGTTGGTGTATATTCGATTGGATGTGAGATGAGTTCAATCGGATATGTGAGGTCCCACATTGTGGATTTATTTGTCCATGAATGTGTTGCATGCATCAGGTCTGGTTCCGTTCGAACGCATTCTCAAACGCCACACGAACGCAAACCTTATGTTTGCCGTTCGAACGCGTTCTCGAACGCTATACGAACGTGAACCTTCTGTTTACCGTTCGAACGCATTATCAAATGCTACGCGAACACGCACACATCTTCTTAGTATTTCATGCATTAGGTCTGGCTCCGTTTGAACGCGTTCTCGAACGCTATACGAACGCGAACCTTCTGTTTACCGTTCGAATGCGTTCTCGAACGCTACGCGAACGCGCACCCACTGAACTGAGTTATTTTCATCAGATTTCGTACATAATTGTCCCTAGTAGTTATTCCTTCGTATGATAAACCTGATTATTTCTATGCATTATGTAAAATTGTGTAAGTGTCGTTCATCTGTATTCTACACATGTATGAGTATAATGTGTTTATTAACTTGTATGCTTGCCATATGTTAATCTTTATGTATGCAAATTGAGACATAGATTACATGCTAATAGGCTGTATGCAAATTCGGATATATGTTACATGTAAATTTATATGAACTTGTTGATGTATGCATGTGAATTTAGAAGCATGATACTCTTGGAAATAAGTGTTACTTAAACTTGATTAAATTATTACATAAATCCTTTCATTACAAGTGACATAAGTAAGGGACCATTCCGAACCCAACGGTTTGAGGTATTCCCTTGCGAGGGGTGAGTGCGGCCTTAAATCTCATTTTCCTGGTTCACACCAGGTGGCGACTCCATTATTCTCCGGTTTAGTCCCCCGGACTATTCCGTACTCCCAACCAGGCCGCGAGCCTGGAACAACATGCGTCGTCCAGTTCCTGTGTCCCACAGTATGTATGCGAACTTAGGGGTAAATCATCCTTGGAAATATGTTGCTTAGGCTTGGTTAGATTATTGTACAAATCATTTTATTACAAGTGGCATAAGTAAGGGACCATTCCGAACCCAACAGTTTGAGGTCTTCCCTTGCGAGGGGTGAGTGCAGCCTTAAATCTCATTTTCCCGGTTCACACCGGGTGGCGACTCCATTATTCTCCGGTTTAGTCCCCCGTGGGCTACTCCGTACTCCCAACTAGGCCGCGAGCCTAGAACCGCATGCGTCGCCCAGTTTCTGTGTCCCACAGTCTGGCAACTCCACTGGGGATAGAGAATCGTCCCCGAAATAATGTCTTGTAATATTATGATTTGTGCTTTAATTAACCGTGTTTACTGTGGGTTAAAAGGGGTTTAATCAAAGGCACTTTTAAGGCTAGTTAATGGTTTGGTGTCTTCCCTCATTCACTACCTTTCTATAAGGAAAAGCTGTGAAGGCACCTAGACAATCACTTACTTGTGGCCTATTGTGATGGACTAATTTGGAAGACTCGTTGTTTATTCCTGTCACCAAGCGATAAGAGCCTAAGAGGCTAGGGTACTTAAAAGAGCCTCGCTCCACCCTCCCTCTGGGGAATCTACAACGGGAAATCCATTTGACAGTCAGTCACACACCATAACTCATTGGCACGTACTGTAAGGTATAAAAAAGGTGTGCTCACTTGGTCGCTCGAACCCTTGAGTGGGGAGACCTAGTTGTGGGCAATCCTTCACCAGCGAGAGTCTTTGTCTACACTCCTGCAAACCCACAAGTAGACCGGGGTCATATGGCAATAGCAACTATTTCCTTGTGCTTGTGGACCATCCTCATTTGGATGTAGTTGGATTTCTTGTCAGAAATGCGAACTTGTTGGGCCATTTAAACTGGGACGAATTCGTATCCTATGATGATTGGGCCAAAAGCTTCTGAAATGTTGATGGGCCACTCTGTAGAAGTTATTTTTGTATGCTTGTGTTTGGGAACATTGTCATTTGGATCCATTCAGACCTTTTATCATGGGATATGGGCTTGTTGGGCCATTTAAACTAGGACAAGAACGTATCTTATGATGATCGGGCCAAAAGCTTCCAAAACGCCAATGGGCCATTATATGTCTATGTTTAGGAACATTATCATTTGGATACGGTTGGACTTCTTGCCACGAGATGTGAACTTGTTGGGCCATTTAAACTGGGGCGAGTTCACTCTTATGAAAGTTAGCCCAAAAGGTTCTATAATGATGATGGGCCGATTTGTGTGAAAATCTTAATGAAATGATATATTCCTTGTATCGCATGCATCTCATGCATACATATGTCATGTTAACACCCTCTATGTCTATAAAAAAGACATCATAGATTCCTGTTGGGTAAGGAAAGAGGGAAGACTCACTAAAAGACTGGTAACATATATGAGTACATCCGATAGCGAGGTATCCAGGATAGATCAGTTGGAAAACGGTCTCGCCAAAATTACTGAACAGTTGCAAGCATTGACTACTGCTATGGCTGGTATGGCTGTACCCTGTGCTGGAGGGGGTGGAGGGGGGGGGGGGGGTTCTGAGAATGTGAGGCGCGAGGAGCCTCCGAATGGGTTGGGGGATGATATCCCCACTTTTGATGATGACATGGCAGAGTATGCAACAGGCAAAGTGATGGGGTCTCAGGCAGAATTTCAGAAAAATTCGGGATCAGGTTGAAACAGTTACCCGCAAAATGAAGGGTAAGCATGAAGAGTTGTTAGATTATGAGGCAATGACCTTCGAAGAACAATTGCCTGCTCAGTTCAGATGACGGACGGATATGGCTAAGTTCAATGGGAATGGGGATCCAAGGATTCTCCGTCAGTATGTATCAGTTATGAGTTCCGTGGGTTTGACAAAGCGACAGGTACAGAAGATGTTTGGAATGTCACTCGAGGGGGCACCGGTGGTATGGTATCACAGCCTTGAGAAGAAAGTAAGGGAAGATTGTAGGGAATTGGCTGATGCATTCCTGAAACAGTATGTCACGGACTTGGAGATAGATCTGTCACTCCGAGATTTGGAGAACACCAGGCAGAAATCGGAAGAGAGTTTCAAGGAGTATGTGGACTGCTGGAGAAGCCATCACTTAAAGATGCAGACCAAGCCCTCAGAGAAGGACCAGATAAAAATGATTATCAAGGGCACCAAGCCCTCCATCTATGGGAAGCTAGGGAGGATGACCTCCATGATTAATGATTTTCGACAGTTGAGGGAAACTGTCATGGATATTGAGGAAGAAGAGGCCGAGAATAGAAAATTCTATGGTCTGAGCAGGAGGCCCATTGGGGGGACATCGGGAACAAAGCCCGTTTCTGCTGAGATCACTGCTTTCCAAAACTGGAGATTCTCCAACTTGGCTAGACCCTTGTCCAAGGTATTGGAGAAATTGAAGAGGCAAGGACTTCTGAAACCCTTAGAAACCAAACCACTCCCAAACCCTCCACCACCACATCTCAAGCTAAACCAATATTGCCAATTCCACCAACAGAAAGGCCACGATACCGATAACTGTGTCTGACTCCGCCATGAAATCCAGGACCTTATAGACTCAAAAAAGATACCCGACCCTGAAACAGAACACCCCAACACACACCAGAACCCTTTACCAAATTACCACTCTGTTTGCCACCAACCTATATGATAAAACTCTAGCCTACCGAGAACCTTTCCTCAAATCCTTTGACCTCCAAGCAGTTTGCCTTGGGATTTGGGATAGTAACAGCGAAGATGAAATCGAACATGGGAAGAGTTTCTGGGCAGACTTCTCTAGTAGTGATGAAGAAGAAGTGAGAGGTATGACACGCAGCGGGCATTTCTACAATGATATGACTGATAAGGGTAAATGAGTGTTATCAGAGGGTAGAGAAGTGGCTGAGAATACAGAAGGTGCCGAGGGAGATGTAGTGCTGCAGCAGTTGAGGAAAACCCGAGCACAAGTGAATATCTGGGATTTGTTGTATGCATCTCAGGAGCACATGCGGGCCATGGTTGAGGCCTTAAGCAAGATAGTAGTGACGGAGGATGCCAACCCCGCATTGTTTGTTGGGTCAGTGCCAAAGGAGGCTTTGTAGGCAATCACTTTTTTCTGAGGAAGAACTCCCAGCTGAGGGGATAAATCATAATAGACCTTTGTTTATCAGAGCTAAAGTGAGGGGTAAAAGGACCTCTTGTGTAATGGTGGATGATGGCTCGTCCATCAATGTGTGCCCGTTGAAGATTTTGGCCAAGCTGGGTATGAAAACAATAGATCTGGATCCCTCTAGTATGACTATCAAGGCTTATGATGACAGTAAGCGAGGAGTTGATGGTACCTTTGTAGCGGCAGTCAAGGTTGGTCCTATTGAGGACGAAGTTGAGTTCACAATGCTGGATATCCCAGCCACTTTTGCCTTGTTGTTGGGAAGGCCTTGGTTTCATAAGCTTGGGGGCGTGCCCTCTACTCTGCATCAGATGATTAAGTCCCATATGGGGGAGAGATTGTCACCATCCGAGCTGAGGTAGATAATGCTGTGGCTACCTTGAAGATACAGCCTTTCACGAGGTTTCAGGTGTCAGCAACTTTTGAGGAATGGGTGGATCCTAGGGTGGCTAGGATCATGAAAAAAATGAAGTTTGAGCCGGGTGAAGGTTCAAAATGGCCAGATTTCAGAGGACAGACTACTCGGAAGGGTTTGGGATACACATCTGATGAAGAAAAGCCGAAGATTAAAAAGAAAGGGTTGAAACTGGCAGATTGTTTTGTGAAGGCTTCAGGGTATCAGGGTGAGCCCGAACCGATAGAAGTTAATGGGATTGTGGTACCTAGTTTTGAGATCTTCCAAGAGATGCTGGGCAAGAAGATGCTGACCAAAGAAGTTGGGGAAGAAACAGAGAATTGGGAAGAAGAACTAATGAATTTGGAGAGCCTGACTCTTGAAGAGGATATAAAGCCTGAAGAGAACCTGGTTGCAGATGAAGAAGTGTCTATAGATGATGAAGACATTTACCTTTCTGATTTGTTTGAGTATAATTCCGCATTATCCAATAATAAAGACATTTCTTTTGCTTACTTGCTTGAGTCATTTCCATTTGCTCTACATGAATCAAGCATATTTGATATCAGTTCAGCCAGAACTACTGCATTTAAGTTGGGTACATCTGAGAACACCAAGGAAATTCTGATTGCAAGTGAAGTTACCTCCGAGGAGAGGGGGAAATTAGAAGAAGTATTGGTCAGATATGCCAAAGTGTTTGCTTGGTTCTATGAGGACATGCCTGGAGTGGACAGAAACATTGCCCAGCACACAATACCAACTTATCCGAATATGAGGCCGGTGAAACAGAAACTCCGACGGATGAGACCAGAATGGGCTGAGAAAGTCAGAGAAGAGGTTAAGAAAAAGATAGATGTGGGGTTCCTGGAAGTAGTGAAGTATCCTGAGTGGTTAGCAAATATTGTGCCAGTACCGAAGAAAGACGGGAAAGTCAGAATGTGTGTGGATTACAGAGATCTCAACAAGGCTTGCCCGAAAGATGATTTTCCTCTACCGCACATAGATGTTCTGGTTGATAGTGCGGCTCTATCTGCTATGTATTCATTTGAGACGGGTTTTCAGGTTACAATCAGGTGCTCATGGCTGAGGAAGATAAGCACAAGACTGCCTTTGTTACTGAGTGGGGTACTTATTTTTACAAGGTAATGCCATTTGGGCTCAAGAATGCGGGAGCTACGTATCAACGGATGGCCACTACCTTATTTCATGACTTGATGCACAAAGAGATTGAAGTGTATGTTGATGACATGATGGTGAAATCAGAGACAAGAATTGGGCATATAGAAGCACTGGAGAGGTTCCTTTAGAGAGTTGACAAGTACAACCTGCGGCTGAACCCCAAGAAATGTGTGTTTGGGGTAACATCAGGAAAGCTGATGGGGCATACAGTGGGAATGAGAGGAATTGAGGTAGACTCTGAAAAGATCAAGTAATCACAGAAATGCCAGCACCGAAGATTGAGAAAGAAGTCAGAGCATTCTTGGGGAAGATTCAGTACATCAGTCGGTTCATCGCCAAGTTGACGTCAGTGTGTGAGCCTATCTTCAAACTGTTGAGAAAAGATCAGCCGGTAAAGTGGAATGAGCAGTGTCAAGCAGCCTTTGACAAGATCAGAGAGTACTTGGTAAAGCCTCCTGTGTTGAAACCTCTGAGATTGGACAGACCTTTGATATTGTATTTGGCCATAGAATCAGAAGCACTGGGGGCAATGATGGTACATGCAGATGAGACAGGGGTAGAACATACAGTTTACTATCTGAGTAAGAAGATGCTCCCGTATGAGGCTCGTTACAAGAAGTAGAAAAGATCTTGTCTAGCAGTGGTATGGGCTTCCAGAAAATTACGGTATTATTTTCAGGCTTACAAGATCCAAGTAGTGGCAAAGGAGAATGCTCTAAAATATCTGCATTCAGTGCCTTCGCTAGTGGAGAAATTGGGCAGAAGGTTAGTATTGCTGACAGAGTTTGACATTGAGTATCTCACCACCAAAGTGGTCATAGGGCGAGCAGTAGCAGAGTTTCTGGCATTGCAACCTGTTGAAGGGGATCAGTATAAGTTTGAATTTCCAAATGAAGAGATCCAAGCAATAACAGTTCAGAGATGGAAAATGTATTTTGATGGAGCAGTGAATTGTAAGGGAGCAGGAATTGGGATTGTGATAGTGACCCCCGAAGGAGAAACCTTGCCTTTGGCAAAAAGGTTGACATTCAGAGTAACAAACAACATGGCCGAGTATGAAGCATGTGCTTTTGGTTTGACTGCATTAATAGCCTTGAAGGCCGAGAGTGTGGAAGTCTATGGAGATTCTATGTTGGTAGTCCAACAGATGCGAGGAGAATGGGAATTGAAGGAAGAACGGTTGAAACCTTACCTTCTTCACCTCAGAAAGTTGGCACAGGTTATCCCCGATCGTAAGTTTCAGCACTTGCCGAGAGAAGAGAATCAGATGGTAGATGCATTGGCTACGCTTGCAGCGACTTGGGAAAATCCAGAAAAATTAGTGATGAGACCGTTGAAACTGACGACAGCCAGAAGACCTGTTTATGAGATAGAGAGAATTCTGGAAATAGAGGTTGATGACGGTAGACCTTGGTATCATGACATTCAGAGGTATCTGGAACATAGGGAACTCCCAGAGGGAGCAGACAGAAAAGACAGAATAGCCATTCAGAAGTTAGCTTCCCAGTATGTGATTTTGAAAGGGGAACTGTATAAGAGGCAAGCAAACGGTATTTAGTTGAAGTGTTTGAGAAAAGAAGAAACTCAGCAGGTAATGGAAGAAGTACGCCGGGGTATGTGGTCCGCACATGAACGGGTTGAATCTGTCCCGCAAGATAGTGAGACAAGTTTTACTGGTCAACTATGGAGACGGACCGTGCAAAGATGGTAAAGCACTGTCATAATTGTCAGGCTCACAGCAATTTGAATCATTTGCCGCACACCAGAGTTGCACGAGTTGTCAGAGCCGTGGCCTTTCTCAGCATGGGGAATTGATATGATTGGAGAGATTCGACCAAATGCATCCAATGGGCATCGCTTTATAGTAGTGGCAGTAGACTACTTCTCGAAATGGGTGGAAGCCGAATCATTTCGCAATGTTACAGCAAAGCAGATGGCAAAGTTTATAAGCTCGGAATCTCATTTGTCGGTACGGTATGCCTCACCATGTAGTGACGGACAACGGAGTTCAGTTTCAAGGAGAAACAAAGGCAATGCTACATAAATATGGGATAGGCCATCACAAGTCATCACCGTATAGGCCGCAGGCAAATGGGGCAGTTGAGGCAGCCAACAAGACTATAAAGATGATTTTAGCCAAGATGACAGAAAATTGCAGAGATTGGGCCGACAAACTACCATATACTTTGTGGGGGTACAGAACATCAGTGAGAACAGTAACAGGGGCCACACCTTTCTCTCTAGTCTATGGAATGGAAGCAGTATTGCCAGTGGAAGTGGAAATACAGTCTATGAGGGTATTAGCAGAGGCAGAGTTACCGGAACAAGAATGGGCCGCACAAAGGTTTGATCAGTTACCACTGCTGGATGAGAATAGAACGAAGGCTTTGTATCACATGCAGTTGTATCAGAAGAGACTAGCCCGAGCATTCAATAAAAAAGTACGTCCCACCAAGATCAGAAAGGGTGATTTGGGACTTAAGCAGTCGAGGCCGTCGACGACAGATCCGAGAGGAAAGTTCAGACCTAACTGGGAAGGACCCTACATAGTGTAGAAAGTAATGGGAAATGGGGCAGTGAAACTTTCAGACTTCGAAGGTAACGAGTTCACTGAACCGATCAACGTGGACAGATTGAAGCAGTATTTTGCCTGAGAAAGAGAAAACTTGGCAGAAGGCCTAACCCGACGGGATAAGAAAACTCATGCATGCATGCATACACGTAACACATTTTGGCATTCGTTTTATGTTTGTTTTGTATTCGCAGGTTTTGAAGAATAAAAGAGAAGACAGCGAAGACAAGCCGATTAGAAGCATCAACATACTAGCAGCATTTTTGGGATGCATCATAGGGGGCGAGGCCCACATCAATACTAGCAGCAGTCTTGGAGATGCGTCCCGGGATTGAGGCCCACGTCAACATATTACCAGTTGTAGCTATCGGGATGCGTCCCAGGATCGAGGTCCACTACATTATCAGTTTCGGGATGCGTCCCAAGGTCGAGGCCCACCTTTTGTCAGCGGTATTGGGATGCGTCCTATGGTCGAGGCCCCCGTTGTCGGTTGCAGCTATTGGGATGCATCCCAGGATTGAGGTCCACTGCATTATCAGTTTCGGGATGCGTCCCAGGGTCGAGGCCCCAGTTGTCGGTTGCAGCTATTGGGATGCGTCCCAGGATCGAGGTCCACTACATCATCAGTTTCGGGATGCGTCCCAGGGTCGAGGCCCCCATTATCGGTTGCAGCTATTGGGATGCGTCCCAGGATCGAGGTCCACTGCGGCATCTACTCAGTTCGAGACACCAGGCAAGTCAGGTGGCTGCTGGCGAACCAGGTAAGTGAAAATGCATTGCATAACTTTGATAGGATTGTCACTCTTACACATTACACAAGTCCCATCAAAGTGGGGGGGACTGTAGGCACTGTATTTTGCATATAAGTTCCTATGCTGAGTCTCATTTGGAGGCACTACCTTTTAAGTCACGAAAGTCACGGGAAACAGACGTCGGAAGGGGAAATTCAGAATAGACATGTCATCAAATTCATTTCACAAGTTCACTAATTTCGTTCGTGCTGTGTTCATTACTTAGTTTGAACGTCAGGCAGATTGCGGGCATTCGTGTAGCGTTCGAAGAGGCGTTCGAACGGTGTCGGTATTTCTGGTTTTACTGCTAGCCTCACACCCAAGCCCAATTAGCCCACCAAAGCCCATAAAACACATCCCAATTAATAAAACACATATTTAACACATGGGGAATTAAATAAAATATTAATTAAATCATATACCAAACTAAATAAAACATTAAATAAAATCATGCCTAATTAAAATCAATCAACCAATTATATTCCCAATCAAAAATATTGTATTCCTAATTTAACAAATATTATTCCTAAACAACACAAACTAAATATATTGACTTCCTAAATTGAACTAATTTGGTCCCCCATAAATCTTACGCTTTCCTTGCATGACACCAAATCATATCCCCCATTAATACACAAATCCCTTCCGTGTCAAGTAAGATTTAACCCAAGCCCTTTGCATATAAAAGAAACCCAATTCCAACCCTTGAGAACCCTAGCTCATTGATACAAGAAAAAACTTCTCTCTCACTCACATGCATACAACAAGAAAATATTTCTCTTATCCTCATACACCCTTAGCCGAAAATCATAGCCCCATAAACCCCTCCATTACCGAAAACATTACAACCCGAAACACCACCGAAACAACCCCTATATAGCAGCCCTCATATCACCGAAATACCTAAGAAAACAGCCCATGAATCACCTAAACCAGTGACCAACAAAACTACACTTTTAATCCCTAAAACAATAACTAAAAACTGCACTTAAAGCCTTTAGAAACACCAGAAAACAGTGACCAAAATACAGCAGAAATACAGTAGCAAAACAGCAGTGAATCGGAGTCGAAACAGCAGCGCATCAGAGTCAAAACAGTAGCTTGTACAGTGGAATAACGAGGAAAGACGTGAACCTGTGAACCGGAGGAGTTGCGGAGCATTTCCCCCCTTTTTCGATGACCGTGCACCGTACTTCCGAGAGTCGACATAAAAGGTTAGACATGAGGGTATTTTTCATATTATTTTCATCTATCCTTTTTTAATTGTTTTATTCATCACTGTGGCATGATAGTCGTTTTTTTTTAATGTGTGTTGTGGCCTTTGAATGAATGAAAATGTATCGCCTCTTGTGGTATATAGGATGGAAACCCGGACATAAATTTCATAGCCGATTCCAAATGGACGGTAGTATGATCTGTACTCGGGATACAACTCCATGTACCACTCGAGCAAACGGCACATGTTTCACTTTGTTTTATCTTGTTTGTTTATTATCTGCATTTTTCATCTCGCCATCTGTATTCCCCACATGATGATTTGTTTGTATTGATGATGTGATGCGCATGGGCTTAGTATGTCGGTCTAAAGGTTTTCCATTTGAAGGAAGAAAATGCCAAAAGGCTACCTTTATGCCAACACTTTGCCGCGCCTCTTACATCGTGTCTTTTGCTTTATGTACGTCGGTTGTTTATGCAATTGGTGATAAAGTGCATGGGCTTAGTAAGTGCGATTAAAGGTCCTCTATTTTGAGAGGTTAAAATCCTTTATCACGATGCTTCACCGCGCCGGATGACGTATATTTGATTGAATGTAAGATGTGTTCAATCGGGTATACGAAGTCCGATATCGTTGTATTTACTTATTTATATATGTATTGTGTTGTTTACGCATGGGCTTAGTAAGTGCGATTAAAGATCCTCTATTTTGAGAGGTTAAAATCCTTTACCACGATGCTTTGCCGTGCCGGATAGTGTATATATGATTGGATACGAGATGAGTTCAATCAGATACGTGAGGTCCTACATTGTGGATTTGTTTGTCTATGAATGTGTTGCATGCATTAGGTATGGTTCCGTTCGAACGCGAACCTTCTGTTTACCATTCGAACGCCTTCTTGAACGCTACGCGAATGCGCACATATTTTCTTAGTTTCATCATGCATCAGGTCTGGTTCCGTTCGAACGCGTTCTCGAACGCTATATGAACACGAACCTTCTGTTTACCGTTCGAACGCGTTTACGAACGCTACACCAACGCGCACCCACTGAACTAAGTCATTTTCATCTGATTTCGTGCATAATTGTCCATAGTAGCTATTCCTTTGTATGATGAACCTGATTGCCTCTCTGTATTACGCAAGATTATGTATGTGTTGTTCATCTGTATTCCCCACATGTATGAGTACAATGTGTTTATTAACTTGTATGCTTGCCGTATGTTAATTTATCTTTATGTATGCAAATTGAGACATAGATTACATGCAAATAGGCTGTATGCAAATTCAGATATGTGTTACATATAAATTTAGATGAACTTGCTGATGTATGCATGCGAAATTAGGGGTAAATCATCCTTGGAAATATGTTGCTTAGGCTTGGTTAGATTATTGCACAAATCATTTTATTACAAGTGGCATAAGTAAGGGACCATTCTGAACCCAACGGTTTGAGGTCTTCCCTTGCGAGGGGTGAGTGCGTCCTTAAATCTCATTTTCCCGGTTCACACCGGGTGGCGACTCCATTATTCTCCGGTTTAGTCCCCCGCGGGCTACTCTGTACTCCCAACTAGGCCGCGAGCCTAGAACCGCATGCGTCACCTAGTTTCTGTGTCCCACATGGATGTTGGGCATACGTTAAACGTTTGGATGGTACCAAACTAGAACCCAAATTGGATAAGTGCCTATTAGTAGGTTATCTTAGGGAAACCAAAGGATATTACTTCTACAACCCACAAGAGAACAAAGTATTTGTTGCTCTACATGCGGTTTTCCTCAATGAAAATCATAGTGATACTGTTCCTGGCATCGATTCCTTACCGAAACACGAACAGTTCATCAGGGATGAGACTGTTCCACAATCTTCTAATACACAAGAACCGTGTAGGTCGGAGATAGTCAGAAAACAACCTGAGAGGTATGGGTTTCTGATCTCACCTCATGTGGATATTAATCTTTTTGAGGATAATGAGCCGGCTACGTATGAGGAAGCGATACAAGGTATCGACTCCGCTTTATGGCAAGATGACATGAAATTTGAAATGGATTCCATGTACACCAACCAAGTTTGGACACTGGTTTATGTACCAGAAGGCGTAAAGCATATTGGTTGCAAATGGGTCTTCAATAAGAAGACTGACATGGATGGCAACATACAAACGTAAAAAGTTAGGCTTGTAGCGAAAGGGTTGTAAGTGTTCCTAGAACATGCCAAGATCGTCTAAGAGTGATTTGTGTGTGAATAAATCAAGAAAGTTTGCGGAATAACTTACATTGATCGGATGAGTTTCAAAACTTTTCCATGGATGTTGAAGCTTCCAAGCCTTCTTTGAGTGTTTCCAACACTTAGGTGAGTTTCCCTATCACCTTGATCCACTCCTTGATGTGCTAGAAAGAACAAAATGAAAGAAAAAATTGCTCTTCCAAGAGGCAATGGAGTTCGGCATTTGAGAGAGAGAAGAGGGAATAATTGTTTGCTTATTTTTGTTTCTAAAACAAAAGTTGTTACACAAGTTGATTTGTCAAAAATGTGTATATACTTTTTCAAAAGCAAAACAAAACACAAAGTGTGTTGGAGAAGCTATCATAAAAGCTCTCACCCACTTCCATCAACTTGAATGACAAGTGATGTAAGTTGGTGGGTCCCACTTTAAATTCCAAATTTAAGTCGGACAATCCAACACTCAACTTCGCTTAATTAAATTTAATTCCAAATTTAATTCGTTTAGTCGGATTCGTTTAATCCGACAAAACGAATTTTCCATCGCGACGTAATTAAATCTAATTTAATTAAATAATAATGCCTAGCAACATTATTACGGAAGTCGCTTACGAATTTATTCCAAATTAATTCGTTCGCTTGAATTAAAATCTAATTTTAATTTCGCTTTGAAATCCGATTTCATTTAATATATCTAATATATTATTTTAGCCCAATTTAAATAAATTAAATAATAAAATCCAATTTAACTATTAAATTTATTTTACCGATTAATTCCAAATTAATCGCGTTCTCTCTACTTGACGAATTTAATCCCAGATAAATTCTCGACGTAATTAATCTCAGATTAATTATTTCTCTGTTCATTAACTACAAACGTTATATGTTTGAGATTCATTTATATTCTAAATATAAATACTGTTGTTCACATCTTATGTGTTTATCTTAATATCATCTCTATAAATAAAACACTTAGTGTTCTAGAATATAAAGGTATACTCGCAACGGGTTAAACTAGATACAGAGATAATGTTCATAGTCAAACTAGATACATTATAACAGTTTCCTAATTTAAGTACATGCCCAAAGGGAAGTTCCAAAACTTAGGTTTCTATGGCCAAAACAGCGACTCTCATCCCGTTTCCTACTCATAGGTCGATCTCATCTGAAGCCAGTCTCCTGCTAATCAGCAGATCCCGCACATCAGTACATATATTTATGTACCACATCCAGTATCTAAAATCCAATTTTAAAACCAGCAGTGGACATGTTTATAACAAACATACCTGAAGCCGGAGCCTTGCTCGTCTTCACTTCCTTCATGTCTGCCTTGTCCATACGGCAGTCACGCTTCCAGTGACACCGTTTGCCACAGTTTAGGCAGACATATGGGATATGTCATTTGTCTTCTTAGAATATTGTGACAATTTTACCTTTGCCCTTTTTCTTCACACCCCCAGAAGCCTTCGGCCAAGCCTTGGCCATCTGGGATGTCGAAGTAAGATGCGTCTTGCGCTTCTTGCCCTTTTTGAAAGCTTTGGCTCTGTCTCCTTGAGCATAGCCATTAACTCTCCAAGAGTTTTCTATTGCAATTAGTACTTCTAAGATCTAAGAATAGATCTATGAAGATCCTTCAATTTCAATATCATACTATAAGGATCTAATCCTTAGTTCTGACGAAGAAATTAAGGAGTCCATGCGACAAGCTTAAAGGATTGAGCACTAAAGTTATCATCACCATGAGTCTTCCAAAGCTCATGCTCCACTATTTGCTCAACTCCGGACTCAAGCCCGAGATGTCACTCTATCAAATAGATTAACTTCTCATCTCCCAGGACTATCCTGAGATTCGTTTCCCATTCTAGAAAATTATGCGTTAAAGACATTTTCACCTAGGATTATGTTCTTTGACGCTAATCTTTCAGTTATCTTGATTGCTATAGTCCAACTATCCAATCAACGATTTCGGGTACAATCTAATGTAATGATTACTGTAGTCTAACTATATAACTTATTACATTTTGATTGGTTAAATTCAAATATATTTATTATTATAATCCAATATATAATCAACTATAAATGATCGGTAAAATTAAAATATATTGATTACTATAATCCAATTATATAATCAACTATAAATGAAGTAGTTTGAATACAGTCCAACTGTTTAATTAAAACAATAATTGAATATTAGTCCAACTAATATATATAATTTTTTTTTAATGACGAAAAATTAAATGAGCGCGTATTGGCAAGTATCTAAACGAAATTGCAAATTTAATACTTGCCTCCCACTATTTTTCGGCGAGCCTCTAACCCTCTTTGGAGTACTCGGGAAACCTAGTTTCCTAGTTGGCTAGGATCCCGTTAAATAACAAATAACCTTGACTTTGGCCAACAAGTTGTTTGAAACTTAACTAGGTAGATCTCTAAGATCAATTGGATCCCATCCAATTCCTAGATCCAGTAGGTGGACCTCAAAGTCCGAAACATATATCCAATATATGCCAATATATCTAATAAATTGCCTAACCTTTTTCCTCTGAATCAACTAAGCCTTGGCTTTGGCTCAACAAGCTTAATGAAACCAGTTAAGCGTGACCCATCGATAGTGGGAAAGCTTCATAATCGAGGCCGATGAACAAGAAGTGACCTTGACTTTGGCCAATAAATCACAACTTGCCTAAGGCGTACAATATGGAACAAAGCCTTCATGATTCAAACACATCCGCGATGGACAAAGGTCTTGACTTTGGCCAACAAACCAATGCCAATCTTGGATCTTGAGAGAGAATCACTCAATGGAAGGAAAAATGCTTAATATAAATGAGGGTTTTTGTCGCGATTTGGAAACCAATTTATTATCTTTTATTAGGTCTCATCATACACCCTTAAGCATGCATTCTAAAGCATAATAATGCGTGAATAAAATAATAATGATATTCGGATGGATATACAACAAACTTTGTTTCTAGAACAAATCTCTCCCTTACCTCTCTCCCGCTAGCATTATTTATACTTCTACCCAATTACATAATACTTCTAAAGAAACCTCATTTGCATTGAGGGGAATTGGTGAGAAGAGAAATAAAATGAGATAATGAGATAATAGGCTGGACACGCAGGTCCAATTAATAATTCTAAATTTATTACAACAATTTCCAAAATTGCCCTCACCCATCTAATATCCATCCGATATACATTATTCATACAATACATCCAAGTATTCACACAAAGCATGTTATCAATCAATCTAATCCAATTAATTAATCTTTGATGAATGACCATCCAATGTTCAAACAACGATTTGATTTACGCGAGTCCAACTCGTTTACGTATTCTTGAATTATATCGAACTACAGTTTTAAATCCAATTTAAATTATATTCAATACTAATTCATATTTAATTCCAAATTAAATAATTACACTTTCAATAGTGCCTTTTAGACTTGAATTCCAAATCCATTCTTAACGGGTCTCAAAGGCCCAATTAGTATCCAATATTATTCAATTAAAGTCCAATGGGCTTTCAATTAATTCTTAAGGCATGGGCTTTGGCAATTATGAGTCAAACCCAAGATGCCAAAGCCCAATTAGGAATCACCCTATACCAAAAATCAATTTAGGCCCATTAGGCCCATTAAAATTTTAAAGGCCCAATTACCATATTTGGACTTTATGGAAATGGTTTTAGGCCCAATTGGATCCAACCAATTATCCTCAACCAAACTTGGCCCAACCAAGCCCATTAAGCCCAATTACAACAAATTAAATTAACTGATTATTCCAAATTACAAATTAATTCAATTCAAGTATAATTACCATAATTAATTAATTAAACTAATGCTTCCAAAACACTAATTAATTCAATTAATCATGCTCTACATTTCAATTCATGTCCAACACAAATTGAAGCAAAACAATTCATTATAACATGCTTACATCCCACGACAATTACATGAAATAACATCCTATTTTTTATTTCAATCTAATTAAAACAACAATCAATATTCATTTCATGCTTTTAACATATCCAATTTGTCAAAATTCAAAAAACACCATGAGCATTTTCAAGGGTTACATTCGGCCATGACTCAAGAATTGGGGATTTTTTATCCAATCAAATTTTCTCATTTTATTGATGCACAAATCCAATTCATCATCATCCAACCACAACCAAACATCTAATTTAGGAAAATCAAGTTCCAAACACAAAAATCCCAAATTAAAGTCATGAACCCTAGAATTCGAAATCAAACTTAGATCGTTCTGATACCATTGTAAGTGTTCATAGAACATGCCAAGATCATCTAAGAGTGATTTGTATGTGAATAAATCAAGAAAGTTTGCGGAATAACTTACATTGATCGGATGAGTTTCAAAACTTTTCCATGGATGTTGAAGCTTCCAAGCCTTCTTTGAGTGTTTCCAACACTTGGGTGAGTTTCCCTATCACCTTGATCCACTCATTGATGTGCTAGCAAGAACAAAATGACAGAAAAAATTGCTCTCCCAAGAGGCAATGGAGTTCGGCATTTGAGAGAGAGAAGAGGGAATAGTTTTTGCTTATTTTTGTTTCTAAAACAAAAGTTGTTACACAAGTTGACTTGTCAAAAATGTGTATATGCTTTTTCAAAAGAAAAAAAAAACACAAAGTGTGTTGGAGAAGCTATCATAAAAGCTCTCAACCACTTCCATAAACTTGAATGACAAGTGATGTAAGTTGGTGGGTCCCACTTTAAATTCTAAATTTAAGTCGGACAATCCAACACTCAACTTCGCTCGGGCCCGGATTCGTTTAATCCAACTAAATGAATTTTCCGTCGTGACGTAATTAAATATAATTTAATTAAATAATAATGCCTAGCAAAATTATTACGGAAGTCGCTTACGAATTAATTCGTTCGCTTGAATTAAAATCTAATTTTAATTTCGCTTTGAAATCCGATTTCATTTAATATATCTAATATATTATTTTAGCCCAATTTAAATAAATTAAAAAGTAAAATCCAATTTAACTATTAAATTTATTTTACCGATTAATTCCAAATTAATCGCGTTCTCTCTACTTGACGAATTTAGTCCCAGATAAATTCTCGACGCAATTAATCCCAGATTAATTCTTTCTCTGTTAATTAATCCCAGATTAATTCTTGTCGCAATTAATCCCATATTAATTTTCTCTCTTAATTAATCCTAGATTAATTTTTTGTTCGAGTCAAATCTCAACGGTGAATCTTCGAGAATCGACCCAAGAGATCCCTGGATATATTGGTAGTAAATACGGTCATCGGATGATCCGAATACGTGCGTACCCGGAACCCACGTTCTTACCGATTTACAAGACATGGTTGGCTTCTAGCAAAGCACCTTGCCTACCAAATTCTCCAGAAATATTCTTTAAAGGAATATGTAATATTTGTCAGGCGTAGTATACGTAGTATTGCGTATTACGATCCAGTATCGGATATCACATGCTAGGCCTAGTGCTGGAATTGTGTATGCATCGTACGAAGCATATATCGGATCTCTGGTAACTAGTCTCTATAATCGGATAATCATGACCTTGTCATATTATCCCGATAGCTGCAGCATACAAGAGTACCTGTTCCATATCCTACGTGATCATCATCTCCATATGACTGAAGTGATACTTCCATCTTGACATCACACTCAATACACTATGATTCTCAGTATACCTAGAAGAGGCGTACACAGAACCTGTTAAAGCCCTGGACGACCAAAACCAAAGTATACTGATTGTCGCAAGTAATAGCGATGCAAGTCTCAGGTTAAGACCAAATACACCTACCCTGATTGGGATTCCCATAGACACATAGTCATACTACCAATGAGATTCTGAAGGGTCTATCCAGAGTGAAGCTGTTTCCGTACCATCGGTAAACAGAACCTCCTATTACACTTGCATGAGTATCCAATACCCAAATATATGAGAACTATATCGTTACGCTTCCATAACACACACAAGTGTAATACTAGCCTATTCCGCATTATCGATGTCCAGTCTCCATAATTCTACGACTAGGGATATTTACTGATTAAACCTTAGTGGATTAATATTGTCTCATATCTTATTAATACGGTACTAATCAAATGGACTTTTATCATTTATATATCCAGGTAATCCAATTACAGATGATAAAAGAGCAATTTCCTTTGTCACATAGTTAATTTGTACAACAACATCATGTTCTGTACAAATAGTGATGTTATGGGTCATTTGTCCAATAGGGGTATCGTCAATGACATGATGTCGATTACGACGAAACTTTTTCACCTGTTGCCATGATTAAATCCATTCGGATAATGCTTGCTATTGCTGCATATTTCGATTACGAAATATGGCAGATGGACGTCAAAATTGCTTTCCTTTATGGAAACCTTTTGGAGGATGTTTATATGCAACAACCTGACGGTTTTATCGTACTAAAACATACGAACAAGGTTTGCAAGTTAAATCGATCCATTTATGGATTGAAGCAAACATCGCGTTCTGGTAACCAACATTTTGATGAGATCATAAAAGAATATGATTTCGTTCAAAACGAGGATGATCCTTGTATATATAAGAAGGTTAGTGGGAGCACACTGACATTCATTGTCCTTTACGTTGATGATGTGTTTCTTATGGGTAATGACATTCTCATGCTACAATCGGTGAAAGCTTGGCTTTCATTAAAATTCTCCATGAAAGATCTGGGAGAAGCAGCCTTTATTCTGGGAATAAAGATCTACCGGGATAGATCTAGGAAGCTGTTTGGACTCTCCCAGAGCACATATATTGACAAAGTGTTGAAGAGATTCAACATGAAAGAGTCTAAGAGGGGACTGTTGCTAGTGTCACATGGCGTCACTCTATCTAAGGACATGTGTCCTAAAACTCAAGATGAGAGAGACAACATGAGTCGGATCCTGTTCGCCTTAGCAGTTGGATCGATCATGTATGCCATGATATGTACGCGACCTGATGTCTCATATGCTTTGAGCATGTGTAGTCACTATCTGGCCGATCCAGGTGATGGTCACTGGATGGCAGTTAAGAATATCCTTAAGTTTCTTAGACGAAGTAATGATGCGTTCTTAATCTATGGAGATGGAGAACTTGAGGTAACTGGGTTTACCAATGCAAGTTTCCAAACCGATAAAGACGACTGTAAGTCACAATCTGGGTATATATTTTGTTTGGAAAATGGAGTAGTGAGCTGGAAATATTCCAAGCAAGAGACTGCTGCCGATTCAACAACAGAAGCGGAATATATCGCTGCAGCTGAGGTATCAAAAGAGGCAGTTTGGATCCATAAATTCCTAATTGGATTAGGAGTAGTTCCGTTAGCAGCTGAAGCCGTTCCTTTGTATTGTGACAATAACGGGGCTATAGCGTAGGCTAAGGAACCGCGGTCTCATCAACGATCCAAGCATGTACTTCGACGTTTCCATCTGATTCGTGAGACCACACATCATGGCGATGTGAAGATCGAGAAGGTCGCATTAGATGACAACATTGCAGATCCGCTAACGAAGGCTATTCCTCAGCAAAAGTTTGAGCGACATGTACATAGTTTAGGTGTTAGATACTTGAGTGATTGGCTATAGGCCAAGTGGGAGATTTTTGGACAATTTTGACCTATATCATCACTATTTATAAAAGACAGTGTGGTTTTTTGTACAAATTAACTATGTGACAAAGGAAATTACCATTTTATCATTTTGTAATTAGATTACTTGAATTTATAAATGATAAAAGTCCTTATGATTAGTTCTAGATTAATAAGATATGAGACAATATCAATCCACTAAAGGTTTAATCATTAAATATCCCTAGTCAAAGTATTATCGAGACTAGACATTGATAATGGAGAATAGGCTAGTATTACACTTGTGCGCGTTATGGAAGCGTAACATCATAGTTCTCATATATTTGGGTATTGGATACTCATGCAAGTGTGATATGAGGTTCTGTTTACCGATCGTACGGGAACAGCTTCGCTCTGGATAGACCACTCGAAATCCTATTGGTAGTATGACTATGTGTCTATGGGAATCCGAATCAGGGTAGGTGTATTTGTTCTTAACCTGAGACTTGAATCGCTAATACTTGCGACAATCAGTACGCTTTGGTTTTGGTCGTCCGGGACTTTAACATGTTCTGTGTACGCCTCTTCTGGGTTTATTGAGAATCATAGTGTATTGGGTGTGATGTCAAGATGGAAGTATCACTTCAGTAATATTGAGATGATGATCATGCAGGGAGACTGAACTGGTACTCTAATATGTTGCAACTATCGAGATAATATGACAAGGTCATGATTATCGGATTAAAGAGACTAGTTGCTAGTGATCCGATATATGCTTCGTAGGGGGCAGACACTAGTCCAGCCCCAGGCCTAACATGTGACTTCCGATACTGGATCGCAATACGCAATACTTAGTATACTACGCCTGGTATATATTATGTATTCCTTAAAAGAATATTTCTGGAGAATTGGGTAGGCACGCTGCTTTGCTAGAAGCCAACCATGTCTTGTAAATCTGTAAGAACGTGGTACCAGGTACGCACGTGTTCGGATAGTCCGACGATCGGATTTACTGCCAACATATCCAGGGATCTCATGGGTCGCATCCCAAAGATTCACCGATGACGTTTGACTCGAACATAATTAATCTTGGATTAATTGTGAGAGAGAGAAAATTAATCTAGGATTAATTGCGGCAATAATTTATCTGGGATAAAATTCAATTAGTACAGAGAACGATTAATTTGGAATTAATCGATTAAATAATATATTCGATAAATTAATTGAAATTAGATTTCAACACGAAATTAAAATTGGATTTTAATTCGGGCGAACGAATTAATTTAGAATTAATTCGCGAGAGACTTTCGGAATAATTTTGTGATGCATTATTATTTAATTAAATTAGATTTAATTATGTCGCAACGGAAAATTCTTTAATTCAGAATTAACGGACCCGAGCTCGAAATGTGTTTAGTGGGCCCACTCGAATTTTGAATTTAATGTGGGGCCCACCAAGTCACATCACTAGTCAACTTTTTTTAGCTTTTGGTTGATAGAAGTTGGTGGTTTGTTGATGGCTTGTAAATCACACAAGTATTATTTTATTTGATGTGTGAAAGACTAATACCAACTTTTGACAATTGGTATTTGGTAATTTGAATTTTGGAAAAAACACATCTCACTCTCTCCCTCTCATCAATTGCCGAATCACTATCTCCCTCTCACTCTCATATTGTCGTGAACCTAGGGTTCATGGTTAATGATTTTTGCATCAAAAATCTTGATTGCTAGCACAACAAAGGAGTCTACAAAGGTGATAGGGAACTTACCATAGAGTTTGGAATTCAAAGGAAGGCTTGGAGCTCTTCTCAAAGGATAAATTTTTGTAATCTCTACATTCTATTAGCCGATCAATGTAAGTGTTTTTCCGCAAACTTAGATTGATTATTCACACAATTTCATGACTTAATAGATCATTGGCATGTTCTAGGAACCCAACAGTAACTCCCCCTGCTGGGGTAAAAATGTAAAGCTTTTATTACTAATATTTAGATTAATCTCCCTTAATTATAATATATAAACTATTTAAAACCTGACTTAATGATGATACTGTTTTATTGGTCGGTTGGTAGTTATTGAAATTGGTTTTAAACTTGACTAAACTGGATACCGCCTGGTTGGTCGGTTGGTAATTAATTATTAATTTGATTTAATCAGGATACATCCTATATGGCTGGTTGGTAATATCACGCAAAATTAATATATTATATTAAGGAAGATATCTAAAATAATAGTGATAAAAGTGGATCTTTTAACCTCATCATTTTCTTTTAATGTAGTTTTACATTTTTAATTTCCAGCATTTACTTTCCCGCATTTACTTTCCGTCATTTACTTTCCAACATTTACTTTATGTCTTTTTATTTTATTTAAGCTTTTACTAGCCGTAAATATGTGTTGTAACTAAGTCAGTTATCTGGGGTTGTGATGAATTCTAATATCACCGGTTTATATGGGGTTATTTTATAGTTTGGGTAATACAAAGGTTTACTTATTTAGTCTTAAGCTTAATGCTTCTTGTTAACTGACAATTAATAAGTTTGATCTGGTAAACTTAAAATAAACTTGACAAAGGAATTTTATGTTTCACCCTTAGACTTAATAGCCCATGATCTTCCTTAGGGATAGATAACCCTTTAAAATATTTCCTTACATGATAGACATATACCTGTCGGGCGGGGTAGCTACAATTGGAACTTAATCTTAATGAATTCAGGTAACTTGGTTGACATAGACATATGATTAATTGGGTTACAGTGGGTATTTGTATCCAACTATCGACATAGGCTTTTGCAGAATTTCGTGTTCCAGGTTAGTAAACTAATATATTACACAAACGTAAAATAACCACTTCATCTTTATAAAGATATTGGAAAGAATCACAACCCTAGATAGTTTATTAATATTGATTTTTCCTCAATCTACTTTCGCAATATTTCTTTACTTGTTTTAATTTTAAAGTCACCACCCAATCAAACAATCAGTCCATTAGAAACTCATACATATTTGGCTTCATAAATTAATAGATTAGGTATTAAGTCCTCGTGGGATCGATACTTTTATACTACTTGAACGATACGTGCGCTTGCGTTATACGTGTGTGATTATGAATCGGTCAAGTTTTTGGCGCCGTTGCCGTCGAATTAATTATCTTTCACTATTAGTTTTTGGAGTTAGATACCTTTACTTGTATCTATTTCTTTTGACTTAATATTTATGTTTTCTTGTGTTTCAGGTTCTCAGACACTACATGAGATGAACCATAAGCTTTGAAATTCATCCACTTGACCCAGAGATTGAAAGAACCATCAGACAGTTGAGAAGGGAAAGACGAGAAGGCCATGAAGCACTAATCAACATGGAACCTGAACCTTTTGAAGTTGCACCACCAATTCCCATTAGAGACAGAACCATTCTGGTAGTTGACGGCTTCATTTCATGTATTGTACTTCCTCACTTACCAGTAAATGTGTGTGACATCAAAACATGTATTCAGATGATACAGCAGTCAATATAGTTTTGGGGTAATGCAACTGAAGATCCTAATGCTCACATTAGTAACTTCCTGGAAGTTTACGATACTTTCAACTACAACCAAGTAGCAGAAGAAGCAATGAGACTCATGTTTTTCCATACTCCTTGAAAGATAGAGCTAAGGCTTGGCTACATTCACTTCCAGCAGGTTCCATCACAACTTGGAACACTCTAGCTACAAAATTCCTTGAAAAGTATTTTACACCAGCCAGAACTGTAAAGCTAAGGAATGACATTACATCCTTTATGCAACATGACTCCGAATCCCTCTGCGAAGCTTGGGAAAGGTACAAAGATATACTCTCGAAATGTCCTCATCATGAAATTGTAAAATGGCTACAAGTCCAAACCTTCTATAATGGACTTTCTGGAATAATGAGAACCACAATTGATGTTGTCGCTGGAGGAGCTTTAATGGCAAAAGGAGAAGATCAGGCCTGGCACCTAATTGAAGAAATGGCGAACAACAATTCATTGTGGCCAACAGAAAGGAACATGATCCAAAAAATTACAGGAATCTATGAAGTTTGAGCCAACACTACAGTAAATGCCAAGCTGGATCAGATATGAAAATTCATGGAAACTCTTAGCACTCAAGGCAATATTGGATCCACAAGTTCAACATATGGATGAGCACCAGAGACCAAACAACAAGAAGAGACAGTAAATTATGTCAACAATTTCAACAGACAGGGGAACAATCCATATTCCAAAACCTACAACCCATGGTGGAGGAATCATCCCAATTTCACATGGAGCAACAATTTAGGGCAAAGGAACTATCCACCACCTGGATTCCAACAACAAAACAAAGGCCAAGAACATGAAAAAGAACCAGGAATAGCGGAAGTGCTAGCTCAGTTACAAAAATATGATGCTATGTTTCAGAGCCATTCAGTTTGTATTAAAGCACTGGAGAATCAAATTGGACAACTGGCCAATGCTCAGAGTTACAGACCGCCAGGTAACCTTTCTAGCAACACAGAACCAAATCCAAGGAACCGAGGGAAGGAGCAATGTCAAGCAATTACCTTGAAAAGCGAAACTGAAATCAACAAAGATGTTGGAATCAAGGCATCCATTGAGGAAGTTCCAAAAGATGCAGTTCCACAGATGGAGGAAAAAGAAGCAATGGAAAAAGTGCAAGAAATAATCACTCCACCTCCACATTTTCCACAGCGACTCCAGAAAAGTAAATTGGACAAACCGTTTGCTCGATTCTTGGAGGTGTTCAAAAAGCTACATATCAACATTCCATTCGCAGAAGCCTTGGAAGAAATGCCCAGCTATGTGAAATTCATGAAAGACATTCTTTCACGAAAATGGAGATTGGGAGACTACGAGACAGTAGCATTGACAGAAGAATACAGTGCCATCATTCAGAGGAAACTTCCCCCGAAGTTGAAAGATCCTGGCATTTTCATTGTCCCATGCACCATTGGAGATTAATACATCGGTAAAGTTTTATGTGATTTAGGTGCAAGTGTTAATTTGATGTCTTTTTCGATTTACAGGAAACTACAGATTGAAGAAGCAATGCCCACCTCAGTCTCTCTGTAACTTGCTGATAGAACGCTCACATTTCTGAGAGGTGTAGTTGAAGATGTGCTGGTCAAAGTCGACAAACTTATTCTCCCAGTAGATTTCATTATCCTTGACATGGAAGAAGACAAAGATGTACCTATCATCCTTGGGAGACCATTCTTGGCTACAGGTCGAACTGTTATTGATGTATAAAAAGGAGAACTAACCATGAAAGTGCAGGACTAAGAAGTTACCTTCAATGTTTTCAAAGCCATGAAATTCCAGAGTGAAGAAAAGGAAGAGGAATGTTTCAGAATTGATGTTGTTGATAGTATCATCCAGGATACTGATACAATTCCCACAGATCTCACAAAAGGGAATCGAGGTAGATAAGGCAAAGATCGAAACAATTGAAAAACTACCTCCACCAACATCTGTCAAAGGGATTTAGAGTTTTCTCGGACATGCTGACTTTTACAAGAGATTTATCAAAGACTTCTCAAAGATTGTTAAACCTCTATGCAATCTTCTGGAGAAAGATGTGCCTTTTAACTTCACCAAAGATTTCCATGAAGCTTTTGAGATCTTGAAATAGAAGCTGGTCTCTGCCCCTATCATAGTAGCACTAGACTGGACCATTCCATTTGAAGTGATGTGCGATGCTAGTGATTTTTCTACAGGTGCAGTTTTGGGAAAACGCAAAGCAAAGATCTTTCATACCATTTACTACTCCAGTAGAACTCTGAATGAAGCTCAATTCAACTACACAACCACTGAAAAGGATTTGCTCGCAATTGTGTTTGCTTTTGATAAATTCCGCTCTTATCTGCTGGGTCCCAAAGTGGTGGTCTACACAGATCATTCAACAATCAAATACCTGATCGAGAAGAAAGATGCCAAACCCAGATTGATTCATTAGATACTTCTACTGCAAGAATTTGACGGGGAGATCCGAGACAGGAAAGGGACAGAGAACCAAATGGCAGATCATTTATCAAGGCTCGAGAATAGAGAAACAGCTAGCAAAGAACTGACAATCAAAGAAACTTTTCCAGATGAAAAGTTGTTTTCCATGAAATAGCATGATGTCCCTTGGTATGCTGACTTTGTCAACTACATAGTATCTGGAAAATGGCCGTTGGAATGAACAACTCAACAACGGAAAAAATTCTTCAAAAAAGTCAAACACTATGTCTGGGATGAACCGTACCTATTTAAATGTTGTGCTGATCAATTACTGAGACGTTGTGTTCCATAGGAGGAGGTCAACAATGTTCTGCAACATTGTTATTCATCACCATACGGTGGACACTTCAGCGGGAATAAAACTGCAGCCAAAGTCCTACAATCAATTTTGTTCTGGCCCATTCTTTTTAAAGATGCTTATCTATTTGCTCTTCAATGTGACAGGTGCCAGAGAATGGGAAATATTTTGAGGAGAAATGAAGGACCTTTGCAAAACATTCTGAAAGTGGAGATATTTGATGTATGGGGGATTGATTTTATGGGACCCTTTGTTCCATCATTCAGAAACCTGTACATACTAGTTGTAGTAGACTACGTCTCCAAATGGGTTGAAGCAATTGCATTGCCATCAAATGATTCAAAAATGGTGATTAAATTCCTTAAAAGGAACATTTTTACTCGCTTTGGAACACCTCAGGTGATTATCAGTGATGGAGGCACATATTTCTGTAACAAATACTTCGATGCACTCCTATCCAAATACATAGTTACTCATAAAGTTTCCACAGCCTACCACCCGCAGTCAAATGGACAAGTTGAAGTTTCAAACAGAGAGATCAAAAGAATTTTGGAGAGAACCGTTGGATCAACAAGGAGGGAATGGTCTACAAAACTGGATGACGCATTATGGGCCTACCGGACAGCTTACAAGACACCCATTGGTATGTCCCCATATCGAATGGTGTTTGGGAAAGCATGACATCTGCCAGTTGAGCTTGAACACAAGGCGTACTGGGCACTGAAGAAGTTAAATCTTGATCCACAAGCAGTAGGAGAAAATCACCTCTACCAACTCAACGAATTGGAGGAATTTCGCCTACAAGCTTATGAGAATGTCAAATTATACAAAGAAAATACCAAGAAATGGCATGATAAAAAAATAGTGCGTAGACAATTGGAACCAAGGCAACATGTGTTGTTATACAATTCAAGGTTGAAACTTTTCCTTGGAAAGTTGAAATCAATATGGTCATGTCCATTTGTGATTACTCAGGTTTTACCATATGGATCTGTTGAATTACTTGATCCCAACACCAATGAAACATTCAAAGTTAACAGTCAGCGTGTCAAACATTACTGGGGAGAATCATTTGAACAACAAAAAGAAAGTGTCACACTTTCAGATCCAGCCTAACGTTCAGGCAGTCATGTCTAGCTGACGACTTTAAACTTAGCGCTAGCAGGGAGGCAACCCATGCAATTGTGTGTATATTCAGATTTGGTGTGTTTATTTTTGTGTGTTTCATTTGTGTAGGTAAAGTCATTTCAGGATGGAATACATTCTCGTAAATCTTCACAAGCAATTTCCTTCTCTCCCTCAAAACTCTTTGATGAAAGTCTACAAAGCTCACTTGGAACGAATGAGACTACTGATGATAAAAGGTATTCCTAATGACATTCGTTGGATTATTGAAGCACGAGTCTGATTGGCAGGTGAGTCTTCTGACTATTTTATTTCATATCTGCCTGGTTTAGGAAGAAACACCTATTCTAAAAAGAGAAGAGCTAAAAGAATGGGTGTTTGTTATAAATGTGCTCGCATGACATGTAATACCCGTTGTTGTTCTTTAGGAATGGTGTCTGATAACCGTGAAGATAAAATCAAATTCATTAGGGATGGCTTGAGTAATGAGTCTTTAGATGACATATCTAAGACTCTTGAGACGCATTCCAGTGGATATGTGCATCATGCAATTCACATGTTATACACACAATTTCGAAAAGAAAGACAACAGTTAAGTCTCGGGAATCTGACTCTAAAAGACCCTGTTTGCCAATTTATAAGAAAATTAGATGGGAAGCTTGTCTCTAACGCATAGACGTCATTCAAGCCGTTACTTTCCATAAATATTATTTTCTCTTTGTATATATCTAATAATTGTGATTTGTTTTGTTATTTTCTTTTATTTTCTCCGACAGGATCCATACTTTTTGACTTTTCACAATCTATTTTGCTTTTTAGCTAATAATTGTCATTTAGCAGGTACTAGTGCTATTATTACTCACACTTTTTCATGTATTATAAATTCAACTCAATATTGCACTTTTGAAGGCATCCAGATTTGAGAAAGAAACATATAAAAATTGAAGCTACTTCAAGAAGATGAGTTGTAAACATATGTGTGTTTTGCGGTACTAGTGTTGGTTCTAAGCCAGAATACGTTGGAGCAAAACAAGAATTGGGTCGAGTCATAGCTGAAAAGAATATGCACTTAGTACATGGCGGTGGCAATCTTGGACTAATGGGGATAGTTTCAAAGGCTGTAAAGGAATAAGGTAGTCAAGTCTTGGGAATCATCCCAAAACCTTTGGCAGATGCAAATCATATAAGACCATCAAACAGAGAGGAACTGATCATGCCAGGTATGTCTGAACGACTGGTGGAAATGATTAACCGTGCTGATGTTTTTATTGCTTTGTCAGGTGGTTTTGGCACGATGGAGGAAATTTTTACAGTGTTATATTGGGCGAACTTGAACATACACCAGAAACCACTTGGACTGTTTAATGCTGATGGATTTTATGATTTTCTTTGTGCGTTTCTTGATGATGCCCGGAGAAATGGGTTTGTGTCAAAACCTGTAAAATAACTTCTATTCACTGCGAGAACTGCCCAAGACTTAATTGACCAAATCTTAGCCTTTAAACCAAAAATTGACCCTATCCTTTCCAAGATAAACTGGTCTGATAATGATCGTGGTAAAAAACGTCGGATAAATCTGGATCTTAACCTTTAATTTTCATTTTAGATGTAGAATTTCAGCTAACCAGGTACTATATTCTAAACTATTCTTCTACTTTTTAAGACATTGGGGACAATGTCTCATTTAGGTTTGGGGAGGGGAATAGTTGACTAGTATCTTGTTTTTATTGCGTTATTTTTAGTCAAATATTTTCGAAAAAATACAAAAAATTTACTAAAAGTAAAAAAATATTTGTGTTTTTGTGTTTTTAACTTGATTAATCAGGTGAAATTGGTGTGAGATAGTTGTGTAAGGAATTTCCACTCCTGAGATGTATCTCAACCTATATTGGAACATGTAAATTTTTGTTTATTTACTTTTGAATTATTTAATTTGTGAATTCTCCATAAAACTAACTAAAATGGCTCTTTATATGCTCAGTTGACAGGTATTATCAATATACATGGTAACATACGGACATGAGTTGTAATTGACAAGCTTGTAATATTCAGTGCTCTAGTTTAATTGGAGGAAGCATCTAAAAAAAACCGATGGGATAAAAAAAACGTCTGAGATCCGAGTTATTAAGTTCGTAGGGGTGTTTTAACACTTAGTGCCCTAAAACCAACTGGTTTGGGAGCCACTAGCCCAAAGCTTGCTACATGGATCAAAGATGTGTTGGGTTCTCTAAGAACAATTCCAAGATCATTTAAGCATAAAAGATGTGTGAATACGCAAAGTAATATAGCGAAAAATACTTACAATGCTTGGTTGTGTGGATGTGTTGAGTTCAAAAATTTGAATCCTTTGAAGTGATCCAAGCTCCTTTTTATTTGTATGGTTGAGCTCCAAGCTTTGAATCTTGAATTCCAAACTCAATGGGAATGGTTTCCCTATCACCTTTGTTGACCCTTTTAAGTGCTAGCTTAGGAAAAATTGCTACAAAATTTCCTTATGAAGAGATCAACTCTCGACTTTTGGAGATGGAGAGGAAGAAAATGCAATTTTCGGTGAAGAGAGAAAAGATATTGATGAGTGTGTTAAGTGAAATTATTTTCCAAAAATAAAAGTCATATACCAAAATATAACATTTGGTAAATGTCACTCAACCTTTCAAATAAAATAATGAAATGTGTATTACAAGTTACCATCAACTAATACTAACTTCCATCACCATAAAGGTAAGTAAAGTGACAAGTGATGTGACTTGTGGTGGGCCCCACTTGATTCAAAATCCGAGTGGGCCTGCAAACACATTCTGGCTCAGGTTTGTTAATTCACAATTAACGAATTTTTCCGTTGCGAGGTAATTAAATCAAATTTAATTAAATAATTTTGCCTATCAAAATTACTATTAAAGTCGCTCGCGAATTAATTCTAAATTAATTTGTTTGCCCAAATTAAAATCCAATTTTAATTCTGTTTTGAAATCAATTTCATTTAATATATCGAATATATATTATTTTATCGATTAATTCTAAATTAATCGTTCTCTCTCTTCTATTCGAATTTTATCCCAGATAAATTCTCACCGTAATTAATCCCAGATTAATTTTCTCTCTCTAATAATTAATCCCAGATTAATTATGTTCGAGTCATACATCATCGGTGAATCTTCAGGAAGCGACCCATGAGATCCCTGGATATATTGGCAGTAAATCTGGTCGTCAGACTATCCAAACACGTGCGTACCCATGTACCACGTTCTTACCTATTTACAAGACATGGTTGGCTTCTATATAATCTTTGTCAGGCGTAGTATACGTAGTATTGCGTATTGTGATCCAGTATCGGATGTCACATGCAAGGCCTGGGGATGGAATAGTGTATGCCCCGTACGAAGCATATATCGGATCACAAGCAACTAGTCTCTATAATTGGATAATCATGACCTTGTCATATTATCTCGATAGTTGCAAAATAATACAGAACCAGTTATGTATCCTTGCGTGATCATCATCTCCATACGACTGAAGTGATACTTCCATCTTGACATCACACACAATACACTACGATTCTCAATAAACCCAGAAGAGGCGTACACAGAATCTGTTAAAGTCCCGGATGACCAAAACCAAAGCGTATTGATTGTTGCAAGTATTAGCGATGCATGTCTCAGGTTAGGACCAAATACACCTATCCTAAATCAGATTCCCATAGACACATAGTCATACTACCAATGAGATTCCGAGGGTCTATCCAGAGCGAAGCTGTTCCCGTACCATCGGTAAATACAACCTTTTATCACACTTGCATAAGTATCCAATACTTAAATATATGAGAACTATGCTGTTATGCTTTTATAACATGCAGAAGTACAATACTAGTCTATTCCGCATTATCGATGTCCAGTCTCGATAATACTACGACTATGGATATTTAATGATTAAACCTTATTGGATTGATATTGTCTAATATCTTATAATCAGGAAATAATCATAAAGACTTTTATCATTTATAAAAATGATAAAATATCAATTTCCTTTGTCACATAGTTAATTTTTATAAAAACCACAATGTCTTTTACAAATAATGACGCTATTGGTAATAATTGTCTAACAATCTCCCAATTGGCCTATAGCCAGTCACTCAAGTATCTAACATCTGAACTATGTACATGTCGCTCAAATGTTTGCTGAGGAATAACTTTCGTCAGTGGATCTGCAATGTTGTCATTTGATGCGACCTTCTCGATCTTCACATCGCCATGATGTATGATCTCACGAATCAGATGGAAACATCGAAGAACATGCTTGGATCTTTGATGAGACCGCGGTTCCTTAGCCTGCTCTATAGCCCCGTTATTGTCAGAATATAATGGAACGGGCCCAGCTGCTAATGGAACTACTCCTAATCCAATTAGGAATTTATGGATCCAAACTGCCTCTTTTGCTGCTTCAACTGTAGCAATATATTCTGCTTCTGTTGTTGAATCGGCAACAGTCTCTTGCTTGGAAGATTTCCAGCTTACTGCTCCGTTGTTCAAATAAAATATGTACCCAGATTGCGACTTACAGTCGTCTTTATCGGTTTGGAAACTTGCATCGGTAAACCCAGTTACCTCAAGTTCTCCATCTCCATAGATTAAGAACGCATCCCTAGTTCATCTAAGATACTTAAGGATGTTCTTTACCGCAACCCAGTGACCATCACCTGGATCGGTCTGATATCGACTTCACATGCTCAAAGCATAGGAGACATCAGGTCGCATACATATCATGGCATACATTATCGATCCAACTGCCCAAGCGAACGGGATCCGACTCATGTTGTCTCTCTCATCTTCAGTTTTAGTACACATGTCCTTAGATAGAGTGAAACTGGCAACAGTCCCCTCTTAGACTGTTCCATGTTGAATCTCTTCAACACTTGTCAATGTACGTGATATAAGAGAGTCCAAGCAGCTTTCTAGATCTATCCCTGCAGATCTTTATTCCTAGAATAAATGATGCTTCTCCCAGATCTTTCATGGATAATTTTTAATGAAAGCAAAGCTTTCATCGATTGTAGCATTGGAATGTCATTTCCCATAAGCAATACATCATCAATGTAAAGGACAATGAATGTGAGTGTGCTCCGACCAACCTTCTTATATACACAAGGATCATCCTCGTTTTGAATGAAATCATATTCTGTTATAATCTCATCAAAACATTGGTTCCAAGAACGCGATGCTTGCTTCAATCCATAAATGGATCGATTTAACTTGCAAACCTTGTCTGCATGTTTTGGTATGAAAAAATCGTCAGGCTGTTGCATATAAAAATCCTTCAAAAGGTTTCCATTAAGGAAAACGGTTTTGACGTCCATCTGCCATATTTCGTAATCGAAATATGCAGCAATAGCAAGCATTATCCGAATGGATTTAATCATGGCAACTGGTGAAAAAGTTTCATCATAATCGACACCATGTCGTTGACGATACCCTTTCGCTACAAGCCTAGCTTTGTACATTTGTATATTGCCATCCATGTCGGTCTTCTTCTTGAAGACCCATTTGTAACCAATAGGCTTTATGCCTTCTGTTGCATCAATCAGTGTCCAAACTTGGTTGGTGTAAATGGAATCCATTTCGAATTTCATGGCATCTTGCCATAAACCGGAGTCAATACCTTGTATCACATCCTCATACGTAGCCGGTTCGTCTTCCTCAATAAGATTAATATCCACATGAGGTGAGATCAGAAACCCATACTTCTCAGGTTGTTTTCTGAGTTTCTCCGACCTACGCGATTCTTGTGTATTCGAAGATTGTGGTACAGTCTCATCCCTGATGAACTGTTCGTGTTCCGTTAAGGATTCTGTGATAGGAACAGTATCACTCTGATTTTCATAGAGTTATACTTTCTTCCCACTTACCACTGCATTTAAGAATTCCTTTCCGAGGAAAACCGCATGTAGAGCAACAAATAATTTGTTCTCTTGTGGGTTGTAAAAGTAATATCATTTGGTTTCCCTAGGATAACCTACAAATAGTCACTTATTTGATTTGGGTTCTAGTTTGGTACCATCCAAATGTTTAACCTATGCCCAGCAACCATAAATCTTCAGGAATGAGAAACCCAATTTCTTTCCTGTCTATATTTCATACGGAGTCTGTTAAACAGACTTTGACGGAACCTTATTCAAAATAAGTATTGCACTGTTCAATGCATATCCCCAGAAGGAAATAAGTAGCTCTGTGCGACTCATCATCAACCTTACCATGTCCAACAAAGTTCGGTTTCTCCATTCAGACACACCGTTTAATTACGGTGTTCCGGGAGGAGTCCACTGTGAAAGAATACCATACTCTTTCAAGTAATCAAGAAACTCATTGCTTAAGTATTCTCTACCACGGTCCGACCGTAATGTTTTAATACTTTATCGGTATGTTTTTATACTTCGTGTCGAAACTATTTGAATTTCTCAAAGGTTTCCGACTTGTGTCTCATAAGATACACATAACCATAACTCGATACATCATCCGTAAAGGTTATGAAGTATTCATATCCACCTCTAGCCTGGCTAGACATGGGTGTTAGTGTTCCTAGAACATGCCAAGGATCTAATAAGCATGAAAACATGTTCATAAATTCAAAATAAGTTACGGAATTACATACATTGAATGGATTTGAGCTTTAAAATTTTGAGAAGAAGATCCAAGATCCAAGATGCTTCCTTTGTTGATTCCAAGCTTTGAGTTATTTCCGTATCACCTTAGTTGATTCCATGAAGTGCTAGCTCCTTTGAAAATGCAACAAAATCAAAGTGTAGAGAGGATGAGGCTCACACCCATTGTAGAGAGTATTAGGGTTTTCATTTCCAAAATGTGTTACAAGTGTGTTGTGTGTAGAGAGAGAGAATGCTTTTTGGTTTTGTTAAAGGGTTTTACCCTTTTACCCAAAACCATGTAGTTGGGGTAATTTGGTTTCACCTAAACCAAATGGTTGGAAAGTAAGTGGTTTTGGCAATTTTGGAAATTGTTGTAATAAATTTAGAATTTATTAAGTGGACCTGCATGTCCAGCCTATTACCTCATTACTCTTTGTATTTCTCTTCTCACTTATTCCCCTCAATGTAAATGAGGTTTCTTTAGAAGTGTTATGTAATGGGTAGAAGTAATACATGTGCTAGCGGGAGAGAGGAAAGAGAGAGATTTGTTCTAGGAACAATGTGTTAAGTATCCATCCGCATATCATTATTATATTTATTTATGCGCCTTATTATGTGTTTAGAATGCATGTTTAAGGGCGTATGATGATGAGACCTTAACAAAGATAATAAATTGGTTGCCAATTTGCACGCGAAAAACCCTCAGAAAATATTAAGCGTTTTTCCTTCCATTGAGTGATTCTTACTCAAGATCTAAGACTGGCATTGGTTTGTTGGCCAAATTCAAGGCCTTTTTCCGTCGAGGATGTGTTTGAATCATGAGAGCTTTGTTACATATCAGTGTCTTGTCCAAGTTGTGATTTGTTGGCCAAAGTCAAGATCACTTCTTATCCATCGACATTGATTACGAAGCTTTCCATGGTCAATGGGTTCCGCTTAACTGGGATCACTAAGTTTGTTTGCCAAAGCCAAGGCTTAGTTAATTCAGAGGAAAAAAGTTAGGCAATATATTTGATATATTGGCATATATAAGATATATGTTTCGGACTTGGATGTCCCCCTACTGGATCTAGGAATTGGATGGGATCCAATTGATCTTAGAGATCTACATAGTTAATTATCATACAATTTGTTGGCCAAAGTCAAGATTGTGTGACATTTAACGGGATCCTAGCCCACTAGGAAACATGGTTTCCCGAGTACTCAACAGAGAGTTAGAGGCTCGCCGAAAAATAGTGGGAGGCAAGTATTAAATTTGCAATATTCGTTTAGTAACTTGCCAAACGCGCTCATTACAAATTATTCGTCAATAAATTAATTATTAGTTGGACTAATATTTAATTGTTGTTTTAAAACAGTTGGACTATATTCAAACTATTTCATTTATAGTTGATTATATAATTGGATTATAGTAATCAATATGTTTGAATTAATAAATTTCAATTTATAGTTGATTGTATAATTGGATTATAGTAATCAATATAATTGAATTTTACCTATTAAATTATAGTTGATTAAATAGTTGGACTATAGTAATCATTATAATAAATAGTACCTGAAATCGTTGATTAAATAGTTGGACTATTAGAATCAAGATAATTGAAAGATTAGTGTTTAAAACATAATCATGGGTGAAAATGTATTTAAACGACTTTAATTTTCAAATTGGGAATAAATTTCAGGATAGTCCTGAAAATTAAGAAGTTACTTTATTTGATAAAATAACATCTTAGGCCTAAACCCGAAGTTAAGCAAATAGTAGAACATAATCTTTGGAAGATTTATGTGATGATAACTTTAGTGCTTAATCCATTAAACTTGCCAAATAGACTCCTTAATTTCTTAATCAGAACAAAAGATTAGATCCTTAAAGTAATTGTGGCAAATGAGGACACGGAAGCGTGACTGCCGTATGGACAAGGCAGACATGAAGGAATTGAAGAGGGGCAAGGCTCCAGCTTCAACCATGTTTGTCATAAACATGTTCGCAATTAGTATTAAAATGGATTTTAGATACTGGATGTGGTACATAAATATGTACTGGTGTGCAGAATCTGCTATGAGCAGGTACTGACTTCAGTTGAGATTAATCTGCGAATTGAAAACGGGACGAAAGTCGCTGTTTTAACCGTAGATACCTAAGTTTATGAACTACTCTTCGGGTGTGTACTTAAATTAGGAAACTGTTAAAATGTAACTAGTTTGACTAGATACATTATCTCTATATCAGGGTTTAACCCGTTGTGGGTATACCTTTATATTCTAGAACACTAAAGTGTTATATTATATAAAGATGATATTGAGATAAACACATTAGATGTGAATAACAGTATTTATATTTTGAATATAAATAAATCTCAAACATATAACATGACAAACAAATAGCTCAAAATTGATTTGATCAGAAGAAACTTAAAAGTGGTATTGTAGTCTGGGACACAATTAAACAAGACTCTTATAGACACACTTTTGAAGAGTGGGTACTAGGACTAATTTGATTCCAATCAAATAAAGTCTACGAATCTAGTTTGTTAGGCAAAGTGCCTAAAACGCCATTTACTTGGTAAAAGTGTAAGTGCCACCGATCTATTTGCCCTTATTCATAGTGAAGTAGGTGGGCCCATATCTAGCTAGGCTAGAGGTGGATATGAATATTTCGTGACCTTTACGGATGTGGCATCGCGTTATGGTTATGTGTTTCTCTCAAGCTACCATTTCCTTCAACGGATACGCATTAACAGTGCATAACTTATTTTGAATAAGGTTCCATGAAAATCTGTTTGACAGACTTCATATTAGATATGAACAGGAAAGAAACCGGGTTTTCTCATTCCTGAAGATTTGGGTATGATGGGCATATGTTTGGATGATACCAAACTAGAACCCAAATCGGATAAGTGCCTAAATTGTAGGTTATCCTAGGGAAACCAAAGTATAGTACTTATACAACTCACAAGAGAACAATGTAATTGTTGCTCACCATGCGGTTTTCCTAAGAGGAATACCGATATGCAGTGGTAAGTGAAAGGAAAGTAAAACTCGATAAAATCGGAGTAATACTATTCCAGGCACCGATTCCTTAATGGAACACAAATAGTTCATCAAGGATGAAACTATACCAATAATCTTCAAATACACAAGAACCACGTAAGTCGGAGAGAGTCAGAAAACAACCTGGGGTATTGGTTTCTGATCTCAGCTCATAAAGATATCAATCTTTTTAGGAATACGAACTGACTACGTATGAGGAAGTGATACAAGGTATCGATTCCCTATTATGGCAAAGTTCCATGAAGTCCAAAATGGATTCCATGTATACCAACTAAGTTTGGACACTAGTTGATGTACCGGAAGGCATTGTGCCTATTGGTACTATATAAGTCTTCAAGGAAGACATACATGGATGGCAACATACCAACGTGCAAAGCTAGGCTTGTAGCAAAAAAGGTATTGTTATCAACATTGTGTCGATTACGACGAAACCTTTTACTTGTTGCCATGGTAAATCCATTAGGATAATGCTTGCTAATGCTACATGTTTCATTTATGAAATATGTCAGTTGAATGCCAAAACTACTTTCCTTAACGGAAACCTTTTGGAGGATGTTTACAACATCCTGACGGTTTTGTCGTACCATAACAAGCAAACTAGGTTTGCAGGTTATTCGATCCATGGATGGATTGAAGCAAGCATTGAGTTATTAGAATTATCGTTTTGAAGTAATCATAATGGTATATGATTTAATTCAAAACGAAAAGGATTCTTGTGTATATAAGGAGGTTAGTGGGAGCGCACTGACATAAATGTCCTAAATAATGATAATATATCATTTCTTGGAAATGATATTCCCATAAATACAATCGGTGAAAGCTAGGCTTTCGAGAAAATTCTCCGTAGAATTCTTGGGAGAAACAACCTTTATTCTAGGAATAAAGATCTACTGGGATAGATCTAAAAGTTGTCAATTCTCTCCGAGAACTCGTACATTGAAATAAATGTACGCGACCTAGTGTCTCATACGCTTTGAGCATATGGAGACACAATCAGGCCAATCCAAGTGATAGTCACTGGATTAATGTTAAGGACATCCTTCAGTATCTTAGAGAACTAATGATGATGTCTTAAACTATGGAGAATGAGAACTTGAAGTGACTGGGATCACTGCTGCAAATGAGAATGAATCACTCAATGGAAAGAAATCACTTAATATTTTGTTTTAGGGTTTTTCGCGTAAATTGGAAACCAATTTATTATCTTTGATTAGGTCTCATCATACACCCTTAAACATGCATTCTAAAAGCATAATAAGGCGCGATAAATAAATTAATAATGATATGCGGATGGATATCTCATAAATTGTTCCTAGAAAAAATCACTCATTTTCCTCTCCCCGGCTAGCACTATTGTAACTTCTACCCAATTACATAATACAATAAAGAAACCTCATTACATTGAGGGGAATTGGTGAGAATAGAATTACAAAGAGTCAAGAGATAAAGGCTGGACATGCAGGTCCAATTTAATAAATTCTAAATTTATTACAACAATTTCCAAAATTGCCCTCACCTATCTAATATCCATCTGATATACATTATTCATACAATACATCCATGTATTGACACAAAGCATGTTATTCAATCAACCTAATCCAATTAATTAATCTTTGAATTAAGTGATCATCCAATGTTCAAACAACGATTTGATTGCGCGAGTCCAACTCGTTTTAAAAATAAGTACTCAAAGTGCGTTTTCTTGAATTATATCGAACTACAATTTTAAATCCAATTTAATTTGTATTCAATACTAATTCTTATTTAATTCTAAACTAAATCATTACACTTTATTAATGTGCCTTTACGACTTAGATTCTAAATCTAATCTTAATGGGTCTCAAAGCCCAATTAACATCCAATGTTAATTAATTAAAGTCCAATGGGCTTTCAATTAATTTCTTAAGGCATGGACTTTGGCAACCAAAGCACAATAAGGAATCACCATTTGCCATAAAATTAATTTTGGCCCATTAGGCCCAATTAATTTTTTAAAGGCCCATTAATTATATTTGGACTTAATGGTATGGTTTTAGGCCCAATTTGGATCCAATCCAATTGTCCTAAACCAACTTGGCCCAACCAAGCCCATTAGGCCCAAATACAACAATTTTAGCCCAATTCCAAATTTAAGCCTAATTAATTAAATTCCAATATACCAAATATCACAATTTATTTAATTAAAGTATATAACCATAATTAATTATTTAAATTAACATTTCCAAAACACCAATTTAATTAATTAATCATGCTTAATCATTTTTAATACATGTCCAACATTATTGAAGTAAAATCAAACTCCAACATGCTTCCAAGGCTCACGGAAATATGGTATATTTTTCATCAATTTTGATTTCAATCAAATTTAATCACAAATCAATATCCAAGCATTTTTTAAACACATACACTGGTCTAAAAATCAAAATCACCATGAGATACAAGGGTTCCTATAATTCGGCCAAGCCAAACAATTTTGGGAAAAATTAATCTAATCAATGTTTCATAAAATTAATCATGCATAACTCTTAGTTACCATAATCTAAGCATACTCAAACAATCAATTGATAAAATCATGCTCCAAGCAAAAATACCCAAATTCAATATTATGAACCCTAATTCATTTCATGCTTAACTTGGCTCGCTCTGATACCATTGTTGGGTTCTCTAAGAACAATTCCAAGATCATTTAAGCATAAAAGATGTGTGAATATGCAAAGTAATATAGCGGAAAATACTTACAATGCTCGGTTGTGTGGATGTGTTGAGTTCAAAAATTTGAATCCTTTGAAGTGCTCAAAGCTCCTTTTGATTTGTATGGTTGAGCTCCAAGCTTTGAATCTTGAATTCCAAACTCAATGGGAATGGTTTCCATATCACATTTGTTGACCCTTTTAAGTGCTAGCTTAGGAAATATTGCTACAAAAGTTCCTTATGAAGAGAGCAACTCTCGGCTTTTGGAGATGGAGAGGAAGATAGTGCAATTTTTGGTGAAGAGAGAAAAGAGATTGATGAGTGTGTTAAGTGAAATTATTTTCCAAAAATAAAAGTCATATACCAAAATACAACATTTGGTAAATGTCACTCAACCTACCAAATAAAATAATGAAATGTGTATTACAAGTTACCATCAACTAATACTAACTTCCATCACCATAAAGGTAAGTAAGTGACAAGTGATTTGACTTATGGTGGGCCCCACTTGATTCAAAATCCGAGTGGGCCCGCAAATATATTTAGGACTTGGGTTCGTTAATTCTGAATTAACGAATTTTTTCGTTGCGACATAATTAAATCAAATTTAATTAAATAATTATGCATAGCAAAATTACTATTAAAGTCGCTCGCGAATTAATTCTAAATTAATTCGTTCGCCCGAATTAAAATCCAATTTTAATTCCGTTATGAAATATAATTTCATTTAATATATCGAATATATATTATTTTATCGATTAATTCTAAATTAATCATTCTCTCTCTTCTATTCGAATTTTATCCCAGATAAATTCTCGTCGTAATAAATCCCAGATTAATTTTCTCTCTCTAATAATTAATCCCAGATTAATTATGTTCGAGTCATACGTCATCGGTGAATCTTCGGGAAGCGACCAATGAGATCCATGTATATGTTGGCAGTAAATCCGGTCGTCGGACTATCCGAACATGTGCGTACCCCGTACCACGTTCTTACCGATTTACAAGACATGGTTAGCTTCTAGCAAAGCACCGTGCCTACCCAATTCTCCAGAAATATTCTTTAAGGAATATATAATCTTTGTCAGGCGTAGTATACGTAGTATTTCGTATTGTGATCCAGTATCGGATGTCACATGCAAGGCCTGGGCCTGGAATAGTGTATGCCCCGTACGAAGCATATATCGGATCACAAGCAACTAGTCTCTATAATCGGATAATCATGACCTTGTCATATTATCCCGATAGTTACAAAATAATAGAGAACCAGTTATGTATCCATGCGTGATCATAATCTCCATTTGACTAAAGTGATACTTCTATCTTGACATCACACCCAATACACTACGATTCTCAATAAACCTAGAAGAGGCGTACACAGAATCTGTTAAAGTCCCGGACGACCAAAATCAAAGTGTATTGATTGTTGCAAGTACTAGCGATGCAAGTCTCAGGTTAAGACCAAATACACCTACGCTGAATTGGATTCTCATAGACACAGAGTCATACTACTAATGGGATTTCGAGGGGTCTATCCAAAGCGAAGCTGTTCCCGTACCATCGGTAAACACAACCTCCTATCACACTTGCATAAGTATCCAATACTTAAATATATGAGAACTATGATGTTATGCTTCCATAACATGCACAAGTACAATACTAGTCTATTCCGCATTATCGATGTCCAGTCTCGATAATACTACTACTAGGGATATTTAATGATTAAACCTTAGTGGATTGATATTGTCTCATATCTTATAATCCGGAACTAATCATAAGGACTTTTATCATTTATATATTCAAGTAATATAATTACAAAATGATAAAATAGCAATTCCTTTGTCACATAGTTAATTTGTACAAAAACCACAATGTCTTTTATAAATAGTGACGCTATGGGTCATAATTGTCTAACAAGATGATGCAAAAAATATATATATATATATATTGAAGTCTGAGTAATTAAGTCTGTAGGGGTGTCTTAACACCTAGTGCCCTAAAGCCAACTGGTTTGGGAGCCACTAGCCCAAAGCTCGTTACATGGATGGATGATATTGTATATATATAAATAAAAAAATCAGAAAAAAACTGAAAAATATTTCATTGCTAAAAAAAGTGTGAAGTCTGATATAACTTTAGGACAAAAATATTACCCTATTTTCAACTACATTTGTGACTATTGTGGGCAAAATGAGTTGATTATATTTTGTTGGTTGTGTGTATGAAGAATGGTAAAAATAATCGGAGATTTTACTTATTCAGTAATTTAGAAAGAAAGAAAACAACTCTAAACTTGGATAAGAAGTTTCACCTGATTAGTCACTAACTTCTTTATTCTCTTTTCTCTTGTCTTTTTGCTTTTGTGTGCAATAGTTTTATTATCTTTTTGTTTTTATAAGACGTTTGTGGGTATCGTTGCAGTAAGCCCTCATGAGACTACAACTCGTCCGCTAGGGACACCTATGAGTTTAAAGGCTTATTGCATACACTAAATGCAACGGTGATCCCTACGAAAGTGACTTACTTTAATATTATTTTAAAGATGTTTATGTTATTTTATTGTTTTGCTCGATGACTAGCAAAATGTTAGGTTTAAGGTGTGATGAGTGATAAATATATCACTATTTCCCACTCATCTGACATAATATTTTGTATAATTTCTTGAGTCTTGTGAATGTTTTGATGTGTTTTGTGTTATTTTGTAGATAAATAAGGTTTTGGGACTCTTTGGAGATGATTCGGGGCCAAAGCAGTGAAAAATGGACTATTTGGTGCGTCGCGACCGCTAACATGCGCCGAAGTCTGCTAACGTGCGCTGGGACACGTGTCACAATCAGAGAAGATTTTCTAAAATGCGCCTTGCTAACGTGAACCATTGTAATGTGCGCCGTTTACTAACGTGCGCCGAATCTGCTAACGTGTGTCGTGCCACATGTCACAATCACATACTGCCAACAATCGACATCGCCATGTCAGCACAATCATTCAGCTGCCAACACTGCTGGGAACGTGTCGCTATCTCCGCTATTTGCGCCGTAAATCACGGCGCGTCGCGACGCTCGGGCCAACTTCTGCCTATAAATAGAAGGCCGAATTTCAGATTTGAATTCATACTTTCTTCTATTTAATTCCTTAAGAATACTAAGAAGATTATGTCTTATTTGTTTATTTACAGTTTTCAGTAATTAATTTTCGCATTTGTACTTTCTTTTCTTTACTTTTCAGTCTTTACTTTTTGCAATTTACTTTTACGCACAATACTTTTCTTTCTTACTTTTTCAGTTTTTACTTTTCAGTAATGAGGAGGTAACTCCCCCTGCTGGAGTAAAAGGTAAAGCTTTTATTACTAATCTTTAGATTAATCTCCCTTAAATATAATATACAAACTATTTAAAACCCGACTTAATGAGGATATCGCTTTATTGGTCGGTTGGTAATTATTGAAATTGGTTTTAAACTTGACTAAAATGGATACCGTCTGGTTGGTCGATTGGTAAATAATTATTAATTTGATTTAATCAGGATACTGCCTATATGGCTGGTTGGTAATATCACGCAAAGTTAATATATTATATTAAATGAGATATCTAAAATAGTAGTGATAAAAGTGGATCCTTTAACCTCAGCATTTTCTTTTATTGTAGTTTTAAATTTTTAATTTCCAGCATTTACTTTCCCACATTTACTTTCCGTCATTTACTTTCCAACATTTACTTTATGTCTTTTATTTTATTTAAGCTTTTACTAGCCGTAAATATGTGTCGTAACAAAGTCAGTTATCTGGGGTTGTGATGAATTCCAATATCACCGGTTTATAAAGGGGTTATTTTATAGTTTGGGTAATATAAAGGTTTAGTTATTCAGTCTTAAGCTTAATGCTTTTTGTTAACTGGCCATTAATAAGATTGATCTGGTAAACTTAAAATAAACTTGACAAAGGAATATTAGGTTTCAGCCTTAGACTTAATAGCCCACGATCTTCCTTGATGATAGAACCCTTTAATAGATTTCCTTACATGATAGACATATACCTGTCGGGCGGGGGTAGCCGTAATTGGAACTTAATCTTAATGAATTCAGGTAACTTGGTTGACATAGACATATGATTAATTGGGTTACACTGGGTATTTAAATTCGACCATCGACATAGGCTTTTGCAGAATTTTGTGTTCTAGGTTTGTAAACTAATATATTACACAAACGTAAAATAACCACTTTCATCTTAAAAAGATATTGGAAAGAATCACACCCTGAATAGTTTATTGAATTTTCATCAATCTACTTTGGCGTTATTTCTTTACTTGTTTTAATTTTAAAGTCACCACCCAATCAAACAATAAATCCATTAGATACTCGTAAAATTTTGGCTTCAATATTAATAGATTAGGTATTAAGTCCTCATGGGATCGATACTTTTTATACTACTTGAACGATACGTGCGCTTGTGTTATACGTGTGTGATTATGCACCGGTCAGGGGTCTTTTCATCTTAATAATTACGTAGTTCCATCACAGTTTATCATTCTCACATTTGAGTTCAATAAGTCAAGTCGTTTCTACAATTGTCAACATCCGATGTTACACACCAAGTAATAAAACAATTTTATTACTCGGGATCGTAGAAACGTTACACTATAAAATAGAATACAATATTCTATTAAATAGAATAAATGATAAACTTTTACTTGTACCTCCAAGGCGCAAGTACTTTCAATTATATAACCATTATATAAAAGAAAGATTCAAATCTCAAACTTTTTAAGATTCGAATTTTCTACTTATACATATCATATACGTAACTGTAGAAACTAATGAAACTATAATTAAAAAGATGAATTAGATTTACTTGAGCGTATCCCCAAAAGTATTGAAACTAATTTGGTAACGTTCAATATCAAACGAATCATATCATTTAAGATTCGATTTCTTCCACTGACCAATTGATGAGTGGTAAATGTATCACTATTTCCCACTCATTTGACCTAATATTTTGTATAGTTTCTTGAGTTTTGTGAATATTTTGATGTGTTTTGTGTTATTTTGTAGATAAATAAAGTTTCAGGAATTTCTAGAGGTGATTTGGTGCCAAAACAGTGAAAAACGGACAAAAGGACAAAAAGGTAATTTAGCGCGTCGCGACGCGCAAGCCTTCTCTGTCACGACCGCTAACGTGCGCTACTTACTAAAATATGTCGTGCCACATGTCACAATCTGAGAAGTCTGATAACATGCATCAGATGCTAACGTGCACCTATCACGTGTCAATATTAAAGCAGATCCGCTAACGTGCACCGTGCCATGTGTCACCATCACATACTACCGATAATCAACATCGCCACATGTCAACCACGTGTCATTCTTGTGTCAGCCATGTGGCGTCCATATCAGTCACATGCCAAGTCAGCTTGCCACGTGTCAGCCATATCCATCAACCAATCATCTTGTGCCACGTGTCACCATCACACGGTGCCGAAAATTAACATTGTCACGTGTCATCCACGTCATCGCCACGTCAGTACAATCATTGAGTTGTTGATGCCCTCTACCACGTGTCACCTTTTCACGAATCCAACTGACCATGTGTCGTCATCTCCGCATTCCACGCCGCAAATCACGGCGCGTCGCGATGCGAAGAGGGTGACGCGTCGCGACGCACCCCACTTACTCACGCCTATAAATTCAGCTCGATTTCAGAATTCAAATCATGCCTTCCTTAGGTTTTGTAAGGACTTTAAGGATTGCATCTTGTATGTTTAAGTTTTTGTAATTTAAATTAAGCATTTGTACTTTTACAACTTTTAATTATGCATTTTTACTTTCTGTAATAAATTTTCTTTTCTTTTCTTTTATGTCAGTAGTTAATTTACTGCTGGGGTAAGGGTGAAGCTTTTTACTTTTATAATTTATATTAATCTCCTTAATTATAATATATAAACTATTTAAAACTGACTTAACGAGGATACCGTCATATTGGTCGGTTGGTAATTAATTATAAATTGGTTTTAACCTGACTAAGCATGGATACCGCCCTGGTGGTCGGTTGGTAATTATTATAATTTGACTTAATCAGGATACCGCCTATATGGCTGGGTGGTAATTCACGCTGATTTATATATTATAATAAGGGAGATTTCTAAATTAGAAATAGTAATGGTAGATTAATCTCACTTAATTTATAATAGGAAATTGTAATTTAATATTGATTAAAAGTTGATACCGCCTTAATGGCTGGTTTTAATTATGTAACATAATCTGACACCGCTTATAGGACGGTCTTTAGATGACAGATGATTACCGCCTATATGGCTGGTTTATGGACAAATAATAACATGGCCTTTATGGCTGGTTAAACTTAAATTGGTAATTCTAACAATTTCCATATTATAATAAAGTGAGATTTCTAAAAGTGGATCCCCTAACCCCCAGTATTTTCTTTTTATTCAAGGGAAGTAATGAAACACAATATTAATAGGCTTAATAATTGATTTAATTATATTATGTGTAATTCTTTAGTTTGTTTATTGAGTCTTAAGCTTAATGCTTCTTGTTGCCTGATCACCAAGAAGATTGATATGGTAAGCTTAAAACAAACTTGACGAAAGAATTTTAGGTTTCAGCATTAGATTCAATAGCCCACGATCTTCCTTGAGGATTTATAACCCTTTAATAGATTTCCTTACGGGATAGACATATACCTATCGGGCGTGGGTAGCCATAATTTGAACTTGAACTTAATGAGTTCAGGTAACTGGTTAACATAGACATATGATTAATTGGGTTATCTGGGTATTTGCATCTGACTTTCGATAGAGGCTTTTGCATAACTTTGTGTTCCAGGTAGCAATTAATTTATTACACATATATAAGAGATCAATTCATCTTTAGAATAATATTGTGTGGAGTCACAACCCTAGGTATTTTGTGTCTTTTGTTTATTTTCCTTAGTATTTTCTTTTTTTTGTTATTTATTTATTTATTTAGCAAATCCACATTCAACCAACCAATCAAGCAATCATTTTATTCTCCCTATAATTAGATACCTGTAAATAAATAGTATCAACAATTAATAACAATAGTAGAAATTAAGTCCTCGTGGGATCTATATTTTTATACTACTTGAACGATACGTGCGCTTGCGTTATACGCGTGTGATTGCACCGGTCAAGTTTTTGGCGCCGTTGCCGGGGACTTATTTTTCTTGAGTTATTAATTTTGAAGCTATCTAATTTACTTGTATCTAATTTTATTTTTATCTGTAATTTTTATTTCTTTCTTTTATTTTCAGGTGGTTGAAATGGAACACTATTGGGAGATTGAGAGATACGAGCTTTACTAGAAGAAGATACCCCCAAATCTGGGAGCAACAGTCCGGTTTTCTGAGGCCTGTCGTCCAGCCCAACAATTATCACTGGATGTCAGAACCAAGCAATACTACATTTGCTCAACAGAATGTAATAGGGAGATGTGAAATATACGATGGTAACCACCCGAACGATCAATGCATATACCTTTCAGGGTGGCAGAATTATCAAAATCATTCAAGGTACGAAGAACCAACATATTTCACAAAACCATCATATTCTCCATCTTATCCACCATCCACCTACGATCTTCATCAAGAACCATAACCATCAGAGGAAGATCGGGTGATTGACATGCTCAGAGATTGGATCAAGAAATAAGACGAAAGGATGGATACAATGCTTGAAACATTCTAAAATCAATTTGAAAGTATTCAGAGGCAAACAACATACATTCAGAGAATGATAGATCAAGCGAGACAATTAACAGAAAACTAGAGTTACATACCTCAATGAGCATTTCTAGATGTCACTAGCAAAGACTTCGAGTACTAAGTTGTTCAAGATGACACCTTAACAATGGAGGAGGTTGATCAGTACCAAAAACCAGAGGTATCAGTTCAGGAGCCCAAACCAGCAAAGTCTATATTTCATTTTTATTATTTGGACTCTGACAAAAATCAAGAAGCAGAGCTGTTTATACCAACTGCACCACAAAGTTAGGATGAAACTTTCCATCCTCAAAATGAAGATCTTGGAGCATGCTTTGCACTGTTGTATGAAGAATAGCTACTTGAGCCAGTTATATCAGATGATGAAGACCTAAAATCAGACATATCTTTATATCCTCAGGTTGACATTTATGGATCAGGCATTTCACAGATGATAGATGAAGAATTGAATGAAGAAATACTAAAATACATATGTGAAAAAAATGTAGAGCAAGAAGCAGAGCAAATGGAGGAGCAAATTAAAGATCTTGAGCATTCAGGAGAAACATCACTATTTTGGGGAGTACAAATCAAAGATATCGCCTAGAAGCTTGACTGAATGGAATTTCCATTCCAAGTCAAGCACCATACGAGACCTCCTGATTTTCTTTCTTTCTTTTCAGGAACCACTGGAGCGACAAAGATTAAAAAGGTGGCACGAGCACTGAATGAGAAAAAATTCTTTTTGCCACCTTACCGTTGGAAGAGACCCTTCAAAAGCAACGCTCACGGGATCGTCTTTAATCAGACATCCAAAACCACGCTGTAACCTCCTTGACAGATTGATTTGAGTCACGTCTGGCTGAAGATGAAAACGTTAGCGCAGTAGGGAGGCAACCCATGCAATTTGTTGTAATTTCTATTTTTCATATTTTCTGTATAAATGTTGTAGAGTGTTTAATTTCGTGTGTTATTTTTTCAGGGAAAAGTACAAACGGAGCATTTAAGGCAAAATCAAAATCTGAGGGAATGTTGTTTGGCAATCACAAAGATAAGAGATAATTCATTAGTGATGGCTGAGTAAGGAATGGATTTTTGAGACGCGTCCTAATGAATTTATACTAAGCGAGTGGCGTATTGCGTACACAATTCTCTTGCCTTAATAATTGATTTGATTTGCTTTTTTGTTATAATTATCTTTATTTTCACTGAACATCCTCTATATTTTTTGACCTTTCACGATTTCTTTATTATTTAGCTAAGAATCGTCTTTGGGAAGGTACTAGTGTTATTATTACTCACCCTTTTTTCAGGTTCAATAAATTCAACTCATCATTGCACTCTTGAGGACATCCAGATTTGAGAAAAGAAACATACATAAAATGGAAGCCACTTCAAGAAGATGAGTTGTAAATATCTGTGTCTTTTGTGTTACTAGTGTTGGTATTAAGCCATAATACGTAGTGGCAGCACATGAATTTGGTCGAGTCTTAGCTGAAAGGAATATGCACTTAGTATATGGTGGAGGCAATCTTGGATTAATGGGGATCGTTTCAAAGGTCGTACAAGATAGAGGCAGTCAAGTCTTGGGAATCATCCCAAAACCTTTGGCAGAGGCGAATCTTATTGGACCATCAAACAGAGAAGAACTAATCATGCCAGGTATGTCTGAACGACTGGTAGAAAAGATTAACTGTGCTGATGCTTTTATTGCTTTGCCATGAGGGTTGGGCACGTTGGAGGAGATTTTTACAGTGCTATCTTGGGCGAACTTGAACATACACCAGAAACCGATTGGACTATTTAACGCTGATGGATTTTATGATTTTCTTTGTGTATTTCTTGATGATGCCCGGAGAAATGGGTTCGTGTCAAAACATTTAAAAGAACTCCTACGCATTACTAGAACTGCCCCAGATTTAATTGATCAAATTTTAGCCTATGAACCACAAATTGACCCTAACCTTTCCAAGATAAACTGTTCTGATAATGATTGTGGTAAGAAGCGTCGGATAAATCTGGATCTTAAACTTTAATTTTCTTTCTAGATGTACAATTTCAGCTAATCAGGTACTATCTTCTAAACTCATCATCTACTTTTTAAGACATTGGGACAATGTCTCATTTAGGTTTGGGGGTGGGGAATAGTTGTAGTATTTTTTTATGTTGTTTTTATTTTTTTTAGTCCAAAATTTTAGAAAAAATACAAAAAAAAAATAAAAAAAAATTTCCAAAAATTTTAAAAAATATTTTGTGTTTTTGTGTTTTTAACTTGATTAATTAGGTGAAATTGGTGTAAAAGATAGCCGAGTAAGGAATTTCCATTCCTGAGACGTATCTCAACCTATTTCGAAACAAGTAAATTTTTGTTTATTTCCTTTTGAATTATTTAATTTGTGAATTCTCCATAATACTGATTAAAATGGATCTGCATATGCTCAGTTTACAGGTATTATCAATATACATGGTAATATTCGGAAATGAGTTGTAATTGAAAAGTTTGTAATATCCAGTGCTCTATTTTAATTGGAGGAAGCATCTAAAAAAGCGATGGGGTAAAAAAAAACGTCTGAAATTCGAGTTATTAAGTCTGTAGGGGTGTTTTAACACCTATTGCCCTAAAACCAACTGGTTTGGGAGTCACTGACCCACAGCTCGTTACATGGATCGAAGATGTTAGAAAATATATATATATATCTGAAATCCGAGTAATTAAGTCTGTAGGGGTTGTCTTAACACATGGTGCTCTAAAGCCAACTGGTTTGGGAGTCATTGGCCTAAAGCTCGCTACATGGATGGAAGATATTGTATATAAATAAAAAATAAATAAATAAAAATAAAAAATCAGAAAAATCAGAAAAATATTCCATTGTTTAAAAAAGTTGTGAATTCTGATATAACTTTAAGACAAAAATATTACATTTTTTCAACTATACTTGTGACTATTGTGGGCAAAAATGAGTTGATTAATATTTTGTTGGCTGTGTATATGAAGAATGGTAAAAATAATCAGAGAATTTGCTTATTCGGTAATTTAGAAAGAAAGAAAACAACTCTTAATTTGGATAAGAAGTTTCACATGTTTAGTCACTAACTTATTTATTATATTTTCTCTTGTCTTTTTGTTTTTTTGTGCATTAGTTTTACTATCTTTTTACTTTTGTAAAACATAACTTGTCCACTAGGGACACCTATGGGTTTAAAGGCTTGTTGCATACGCTAAATGTAACAGTGATCCCTATGAAAGTGGATTAGTTTAATTTAGAGATGTTTATGTTATTTTATTTTGTTGTTTTGCTCGAGGACTAGCAAAATGTTAGGTTTGGGGGGTGGTAAACGTATCACTATTTCCCACTCATTTGACCTAATATTTTGTACAGTTTCTTGAGTTTTGTGAATATTTTGCTGTGTTTTGTATTATTTTGTAGATAAATAAAGTTTCAGGTCTTTCGAGAGGTGATTTGGGGCCAAAACAGTGAAAAACAGACAAAATGGCAAAATGGTAATTCGGTGAGTCGCGAAGCGCAAGCCATCTGCGTCGCGACCGCTAACGTGCGCCGCTTACTAAAATATGCCATGCCACGTGTTACAATCTAAGAAGTCTGCTAACATGCACCAGATGCTAACGTGCGTCTGTCACGTGTCAACATTAGAGCAGATCCGCTAACGTGGTCCGTGCCATGTGTCACCATCACATGTTGCCGACTATCGCCATCGCCACGTGTCATCCACGTGGCGTCCACATCAAAAACATGCCAAGTCATCTTGCCACATGTCAACCACATCATCATCAACCAATCATCTTGTGCCACGTGTCATCATCACACGGTGCCGACAATCAACATCGCCACGTGTCAGCCACATCATCGCCACGTCATTACCACATCAGCACAATCATTTAAGTTTTTGTAATTTAAATTAAGCATTTTTACTTTTAGAACTTTTAATTATACACTTTTACTTTCTGTAAAAAATTTAATTTAATTTAATTTTATTTTATGTTCAGTAGTTAATTTACTACTGGTGTAAAGGTGAAGCTTTTTACTTTTATAATTTATATTAATCTCCCTTAATTATAATATATAAACTATTTAAAACCTGACTTAACGAGGATACCGCCATATTGGTCGGTTGATAATGAATTATAAATTAGTTTTAACCTGACTAAGCGTAGATACCGCCTGGTTGGTCGGTTGGTAATTAATTATTAATTTGACTTAATCAGGATACCGCTTATATGGCTGGTTGGTAATTATCACGCAGATTTATATATTATAATAAGGGAGATTTCTAAATTAGAAATTGTAAAGGTAGATTAATCTCACTTAATTTATAATATGGAAATTGTAATTTAATATGGATTAAAAGTTGATACCGCCTTAATGGCTGGTTTTAATTATGTAACATAATATGACACCGCTTATAGGACGGTCTTTAGGTGACAGATGATCACCGCCTATATGGCAGGTTATGGAAAAATAATAACACCGCCTTTATGGCTGGTTCAACTTAAATTGGTAATAATAACAATTTTCATATTATAATAAGTGAGATTTCTAAAATGGATCCCCTAACCCCCAGCATTTTCTTTTTATTCTAGGGAAGTAATGAAACACAATATTAATAGGCTTAATAATTGATTTAATTATATTATGTGTAATATTTAGTCTGTTTATTGAATCTTAAGTTTAATGTCTCTTTTTGCCTGATCACCAATAAGATTGATGTGGTAAACTTAAAATGAACTTGACGAATGGATTTAGGTTTCAGTCTTAGATTCAATAGCCCACGATCTCCTTAAGGATAAATAACCATTTAATATATTTCCTTACAGGATAGACATATACCTGTCGGGCGTGGGTAGCTATAATTGGAACTTGAACTTAATGAATTCAGGTAACTTTGTTAACATAGACATATGATTAATTGGGTTATCTGGGTATTTGCATCTGACTATCAACAGAGGCTTTTGCATAAACTTTGTGTTTCAGGTTAGCAAATTAATTTATTACACATATATAAGAGAATCAATTCATCTTTAGAATAATATTGTGTAGAGTCACAACCCTAGGTATTTTGTGTCTTTTGTTTATTTTCCTTAGTATTTTCTTTTGTTTTTATTTATTTATTTATTTAGCAAATCCACATTCAACCAACCAATCAAGCAATCATTTTCTTCTCCCTATAATTAGATACCTGTAAAAAATAGTATCACCAATTAATAACAATTGTAGAAATTAAGTCATCGTGGGATCGATATTTTTATACTACTTGAACGATACGTGCGCTTGCGTTATACGCGTGTGATTTCACCGGTCACCCTCCATCACGATGGAATCATAGAAGATTAATATTGAGCAAGAATCGTATTCATTAAATAATCTTAGAACTCATTGCCATAAATTCATATGTTCGATCATATCAAACATCCTTGAACAATTCAAAGACTTACAATGAATTTTAAAATATAGTTTTCAACACTTCAAATAGAATATCTTTGAACCATTCAAAATATTCTATCCGCGTTTCATCAGAAACATATTGAAAGTTCTCAAACATTCAAGATGTTCAATATATATTCTTTTAGAAACATGCAACTAAGTCATGACAATTCATTAACTAAGTACGGAGTAAAGAAAACTATCTAAGGCCATTCTAATTCGTTAAAATACATACATCCAATGTATTGTTTAATAAATATGTGGTCCAATGACGATCATTGGTTAAATGAGATTATCACATCTTGAATACAATATTCATTAAATGGATAAGGATATAGGTGTGATCTCGTATCAGACCATCCTTTACCATAAGGAACATGCATCTAATGCTTATGTGATAAAAACTCATAAGCACGGTTCTAAGTTATTTAGTTAACCAAATATTTTCTTAATGTTTATCTTTTCATTAATGACACAACTAGTAATATTAAAATAAGTAACAACTGTGGTATATAGAAAAAATAACTATCTAATAGTCACAAGTTATGATATCAAATATCAAAACAATCATTAAACTTTATTTTAATTAATTAGACGGGAGATCTGGTTGTTGGATAATATGACCCATAGCGTCACTATTTGCACAGATCATTGTGTTGTTGTAGCAAATTAACTATGTAATAAGGAAATTGCACTCTCATCATTTGTGATTAGATCACCATAGATATATAAATGAAGAGAGGTCCCTATGATTAGTTCCTGGATTGAGATGATATGAGACAGTATCAGTCCACGAAGGATTAATCATTAAATATCCCTAGCCGTAGTATTATCGAGACTGGACATCGATAATGCGGAATAGGCTAGTATTGCACTTGTGCGCGTTGTGAGGGCACAACGACATAGTTCTCATATATATAAGTATTGGATACTTATGCAAGTGCGATAGGAGGTCGTGTTTCACCGATGGTACGGGAAACAGCTTCGCTCTGGATAGACCCCTCGGAATCCCATTGGTATTATGACGATGTGTCTATGGGAGGCCGAAATCAAGGTAGGTGTGTATAGTCTTAACCTGAGACTTACATCGCTAATGCTTACGACAATCGATATACTTTAGTTGAGGTCGTCTAGGACTGTAACCGGTTCTGTGTACGCCAATGCCGGGTATATTGAGAATCGTAGTGTATTGGATGTGATGTCAAGACGGAAGTGTCACTCCAGTCATAATGGAGATGATGTCACGCAGGATACGGTATTAGTGCTCTTAAAGTGATGCGCATCCAATCGTGATATTATGACCAGGTCATGAATATCCGATTATAGAGACTAGTTACCAGACATCCGATATGTGTTTCGGACGGGGCAGACACTTATCCAGCCCCAGCCCTAGCACGTGACTATCCGATACTGGGCCGATATGCACAATACATTAGTATACTACGCTTGATACAGATCTTAATATTCTTAAATGGATATGTCCGGAGAATTGGTAGACTTGGTGCTTTGCTAGGAGTCGACCTTGTCTCGTAAATCGGGTAGAACGTAGTACTTGGTACGTACGTGATTCGGATACTCCGACGACCGTATTTACTGCCAGATTATCCGGGGATCTCATGGGTCGCTTCCCGATAATCCACCGATGACGCACAACTCGCACTCTTGAATAATCTGGGATTATATAGAAGAGAGAGAAAATTAATCTAGGATTAATAACGGAGATATTTTATCCGGGATAAAATGTCGTCTAAAGAGAGAGAACGATTAATTCGGAATTAATCGATGTATTAATATATTCGATATATTAGACGAAATTAGATTTCGACGCGGAATTAAAATTAGATTTTAATTCGGGCAAACGAGTTAATTTAGAATTAATTCGTTAGCGACGTAAATAATAATTTCGGTAGCCGCATTTATTCGATTGAATTAACGTCGCGACGTAAGCTCGGTATTTCGGAAATATCGAACCCGAACGCGTGAGTGCACGTGGGCCCACTTTCATTTGGAAACGTGTGGGGCCCACATGACACATGTCATTCTAATGCTTGCATGTAGATTGTGTACATTGCACTCAATGTCATTGCATGGAGTTTGAGTGTTTGACCACTCAAGCCATTGCATGTTTTGTGTCATAATTTTATTATTAATTTAATATGAATTATGGCATAAATATAAATTGATTTTTGGTAAATCATTTTAACTTAATACAAAACTTCTTCTCTCTCATTTTTCTCTTTTCTCTCACGCCCAAAGCTTGAAATGGGGACTGGTTTTGAACCAGAGAAAAACGGACACAAAAGGGAAGCAAAGAGTGGATTTTCATGGTGAAAATTCAAGTGCTAGCACACTTTCAAGTCTTGCGAAGGTGGTAGGGAGGTTCGACCATGAGGCGGGACTCATCCGATGGAGTTTGGAGCTTCGTTTTGAGACCCGAAACTGCCAAGACAGTGAGCATGGACTGGTGCAGTAAGCTTACCAAGGCAGTGCGTTTTTGGGCATGATTCGTCTTCAAATCGACATAACCGATCAATGTAAGTATTCCGCTATCTTCATTGGTGTATTCACGCATGTTTTCATGTCTTGATTTGATCTTGGGACCTTAAAAATAAAAAACAATGGCATCATGAGCTAATGTTGCAAGCATGAAAAATGTAGGGCTTAAAATTTGGGTAAATGTTTGTTGAGCATGATTTGAATAAATTGCTTGTTTGAGTATGCTTATAACATGTTTAAATTCATATTGGTTGGACTAATTTGACGAAAATTGATTTGGAATAATTTTCCCCAATTTATTCACCTTGGCCGAATGTATATGAATTTTGGGATCTTGGATTTTTGTTTTTTAATTCATTTGATGAGTTAGAATCGATTAGGTTGATGTTAATTTGAATCGGATTGGATTGGATTTCGAATTGGACAAAAACCCCAAAATCTTTGAGTTGGCCGAATGTGACTAATGCCCTAATGTCTTGGTAAATTTTGATTTTGATAATTGGATGTATTGGAAATCATTCGGGATATGTATTTAATGTCGAATGCGGATTAATTGGATTGAAACCGAATTGGACATGAAATCACTCCCTGGCCGAGACCTTTAAGCATGTAGATGGGTTTGATTTTTCAATTTGTGTGTTGGACATATGATAATGAATCAAGCATGATAATTGGACTAATATGGTGTTTTAGAAATGTTGATTTAGTTGATTGATCATGTAATACACTTTGGTAATTAAATTGGGAAATTGGATTTTTTGAATTTAATTATTTGGGCCTAATTTTGGAAATTGGATTTAAATGTTGTATTTGGGCCTATTGGGCTTGATTTATCAAGTTTGGTTTAGGCCAAATGGATTGGATCCAATTGGGCCCAAAACCTTGACCATAAAGCCCAAATGCGACTTAATGAACCTTTAATGTTCAATTGGGCCTAATGGGCCAAGATTGATTTATGGGCTTATGGGGTAAATCCCGGATTGGACTTTGGTTATCGGTTTGACCCGAGTTGACCAAAAGTCCACGCCTTAAGAAATCAATCAAAAGCCCATTGGACTTTAATTGAATTGACGTTGGACGTTAATCGGTCTTTGAGACGCGTTACGATTAGATTTGGAATTTAAATCGTAAAAGGTTTATTAAATAAAAGTGTAATATTTAATTTGGAATTGAATAGTGAATTAGTATTAAATACATGTTAAATTAGATTTAATGATGTAGTTTAATTTAATTCATGAATTCGTACTTTAAGTACTTATTCGCAAAAACGAGTTTGACTCGAACAAAATCAAATCGTTGTTTGAACATTGGATGATCACTTAATTATCAGATTAATTAATTTGATTAGATTGATTGATAGCATGCTTATGTGTGTGAATACGTGGTTGTGTTGAATGAATAATGTATATCGGATGGATATTAGTCGGGTGGGCAATTTTAGAAATTGTTGTAATAAATTCGATTTATTAAATTGGACCTGCGTGTCCAGCCTTATCACCTTCTTCTCTTTGTATTCTCTTCTCACCTATTCCCCTCTATGTATATGAGGTTTCTTTAGAAGTGTAGTGTAACGGGTAGAAGTAGTACAAGTGCTAGCTTGAGTGAGAAAGGGAGAGATTTGATCTAGGATCAATGTGTAAGTATCCATCCGCATATCATTATTATTTTATTTCATACTCGCTTTATTATGTATTTAGAATGCATGTTTAAGGGTGTATGATGATGAGACCTTAACAAAGATAATTAAATTGGTAGCCAATTTGCACGCGAAAAACCCTCGTTAAATATCAAGCGTTTATTTTCCTTCCATTGAGTGATTCTTACTCAAGATCCGAGATTGGCAGGGGTTGTTGGCCAAAGTCAAGCCCTTGTCCGTCAAAGATGTGTTTTAATCACGAGGCTTTGTTCCATATCGGTGTCGTGTCCAAGTTGTGGTTTGTTGGCCAAAGTCAAGACCACTTCTTGTCCATTGACATTGATTACGAAGCTTCCATGTCAATGGGTCCGCGCTTGACTGGGATCACTAGGTTTGTTGTGCCAAAGCCAAGGCCTAGTTGATTCAGAGGAAAAAGGTTAGGGTATACATTGATGTATAGGCATATATAAGATATATGTTTGGGACTTGGATGTCCACCTACTGGATCTAGGAGTTGGATTAGATCCAATTGATCTTCGAGATCTACCTAGTTAATTATCATACAATTTGTTGGCCAAAGTCAAGATTGTGTGATATTTAACGGGATCCTAGCCCACTAGGAAACACGGTTTCCCGAGTACTCGACAGAGGGTTAGAGGCTCGACGAAAAATAGTGGGAGGCAAGTATTGAATTTGCAACATTCGTTCGAATACTCGCTAAACGCGCTCATTTATTTTACTCGTCATATTAATTAAAAGTATTAGTTGGACTAATATTTTATGTTGTTTTTAAAAATATATATAGTTGGACTATATACAAACTTATTCAATATATAGTTGATTTTATAATTGGATTATAGTAATCAATATAATTGAATTAAAATGATAGTTGATTTTATAATTAGATTATAGTAATCAATATTAAAATTATAGTTGATTAAATAATTGGATTATTGTAATCATTATAATAAATAGTACCTTATTAAATTGATTAAATAGTTGGACTATTGAAATCAAGAAAGAATTGAAAAGTTGAATATTTAAAATATATAATCATTGGATTAAATGCTTTAAATGATTTAATTTTCAATTGGGAATAATAATAGGTTAATTTATTTGATAAAATAACTTATTATGACTAAGCCCATTATTAAGCAAATAGTAGAGCATAAAGTCTTTGGAAGATTTATGTGATGATGACTTTAGTGCTTAATTAATATACTTATAATAAATCTATCTTTAGATTTAAAAGTATTAAGTTGCAATTAATTGACTATTCTAGTGGAGAAAAGTCAAAGTTTGCAATTGGGCATGTAGCACAAGGTGCATATCATTTCGATATTCTAAAACCCAAGGCTTGGCCAAAGGTTTGTGAAATATTGAAAAGATAATTGACATATCCCAAAGTGACTACCATTTGGATATGGAAGACACGAAGGAATTAAAGATAGGGCGAGGCTCTAACTTTAAAAATATTTGTCAAAGTTATGTTTACTACTAGTATTGAAAATGGATTTTAAATACTTAGTGTGGTACATAATATATATATGTATTGACGTTCAGAATCCGCTGTGAGCTGGATACTGGCTTCAAGCCGAGATTTCTGCGAATTGGAAACGGGACGAAAGTCGTTGTTTCGACCGTAGATACCTAAGTTTAGGAACTACCCTTTGGGTATGTACTTAAATTAGGAAATGTTATAATGTAACTAGTTTGACTAGAGACATTATCTCTATATCAGTGTTTAATCCGATGCGGATAAAACCTTTATATTCTAGAACACTAAAGTGTTTCATTATATAAAGATGATACTGAGATAAATACATTGGATGTAAATAACAGAATTTATATTTGAATATAATAAAATCTCAAACATATAAAATGACAAATAAATAGCTAAATTGATTTGATCAATGGAGACTTATTTGTGGCATTGTTGTCTAGGACACAATTAAACAAGACTCGTATATCCACACCTTTTAAGAGTGGTACTAGGACTGATTTGACTATCAAATAAGGTCTACGAATCTAGTTTATTAGGTTAAATACCTAAAATACTATTTACTTGGTAATAGTAAAAGGGCCACCGATCTGTTAGCCCTATTCATGGTGAATTAAGTGGGCCCATATCTAGCTAGGCTAGATGTGAACATGAATATTTCGTGACCTTAACGGATGTAGCATCACGTTGTGGTTATGTGTTTCTTTTGAAGAACACAGATCGGAAACTTTTGAAGTTTCGACACGAAGAAAACAAACAGATCGGCTATAGTGTTATTCCGCCACGGTAAGACCGAAATGGAAAATACTTAAGCAGTAAGTTTCATATATAAATGAAAGAGTACGGTGTTCTTTCATGTGAGGACTCCTCCCGAGACACGTCAGTTAGATGGTGTGTCAGAACTAAAAACCAAGTTTTGTTGGACATGATAAGGTTTATCACGAGTCGCTCTGAGCTACTATTTCCTTCAACAGGATATGTATTAACAGTGCAAAACTTATTTAGAATAAGGTTCCATATAAATCTGTTTGACAGATATCATATAGGATATGAACAGGAAGAAACGAGGTTTCTCATTCCTGATAATTGGGTATGCCAGGCATAACGTTTGGATGATACCAAACTAAAGACCCAAATTGGATAAGTGCCAATATAGGTTATCCTAAGGGAAACCTTAAGTATAGTACTTATAAATCCCACATGAGAACAATGTGATTGTTGCTCACCATGCGGTTTTCCTGAGAGGAATACCGATATGCAGTGGTCAGTGGGAGGATAGTGATACTCGATGAAAATCGGAGTAATACTGTTCAAGGCACGAAGTCCTTAATGGAACACAAATAGTTCATCTATGATGAATCTATACCATTAATCTTCAAATACACAAGAAACTAGTAGATCGGATAGAGTCAGAAAACAACCTAGGGTATGGGTTTCTGATCTAACCTCATAAAGATGTCAATCTTATGGAGGTGTACCATCCGACTACGTTATGAGGAAGTGATACGAGGTATCGACTCCCTGTTATGGCAAAGTGCCATGAGTCCGAAATGGATTCCATGTATAACAACTATTTGGATACTAGTTGTTGTACCACAAGGCATTGTGCCTATGGTACATTAAACGTCTTCAAGGAAGACATACATGGAAGGCAACATACCAACGTACAAAGCTAGGTTTTGACGGAAAGGTATCGTTATCAACATTGTGTTAATAACGGTTCAACCTTTTACCTGTTGCCATGGTAAATCCATTTTGAAGATGCTTGTTGATAACTGTATATTTCATTTATGAAATATGTCAGTTACAAATCAAAATCGCTTTCCTGAAAAGGAAACCTTTTGGAGGATGTTTACAACATCCTGACGATTTTGTATAACCGACAAACCAGGTTTGCGGGTTATTCGATCCATGTTTGGATTGATGCAAGCATAAGGTTCTTGGAACTGTCGTTTTGAAATAATCATAATGGTTTATGATTTGACTCAAAACGAAATAATTCTTGTGTATATAAGGAGGTTAGTGGGAGAGCGCACTGACAGTGAAATTCCCATAAAGCAATTGGTGAAAGCTTGGCTTTCATAGATATTCTTTCATAGAAATTCTCCGTAGAATTCTGGGGAGTAACAACCTTTATTCAAGGAATAAAATCTACTGGGATAGATTTGGAGTTGTTAACACTCTCTGGGAATTGTACATTTAAAATGTACTTGTATTGGTGTCTCATACGCTTCGAGCATATGGAGTCACAATCGGGTCAATCCAAGTGATAGTCACTGGATTGAAGTTAAGAACATCTGTTAGTATCTCTGAGAACTAAAGATGCTATCTTTACTATGGAGAAGGAGAACTTGAAGTGACTGGGATCACTGCAGCAAGTTTCCAAACGATTAAATACTGCGGTACTATAAAGTTTGAATAACGGGACAGTGAGCTGGAAATCTTCCAAGCAAGATAACTGTTGCCGAATAAACAACAAATGCGGATTATTGCTGCAGCTGAGGCAGCAATAGAAGCCATTTGGATCAAAAATAAATCTAATTAGATTAGATATAGTTCTGTTAGCAGCTGAGCTAGGCGTCAGCACAAGCTAAGGAATTAAAGGTCTCATCGACGATCCAGATATATACTTCTATATCATCTGATTCGTTCGGATCATACATCGTGGCGATGTGATGATCGTGTAAATCGCGTCAGACGATAATCAAACAAATCCGCTGACGAAAACCTTTCCTCAGCAATTTGAGCGAACCTTACATAGTTCGGGTTAGGACACTCGAGTGACTGGCTATGTGCCAAGTGGGAGATTGTTGGATAATATGACCCATAGCGTCACTATTTGCACAGATCATTGTGTTGTTGTAGCAAATTAACTATGTAACAAGGAAATTGCACTCTCATCATTTGTGATTAGATCACCATAGATATATAAATGAAGAGAGGTCCCTATGATTAGTTCCTGGATTGAGATGATATGAGACAGTATCAGTCCACGAAGGATTAATCATTAAATATCCCTAGCCGTAGTATTATCGAGACTGGACATCGATAATGCGGAATAGGCTAGTATTGCACTTGTGCGCGTTGTGAGGGCACAACGACATAGTTCTCATATATATAAGTATTGGATACTTATGCAAGTGCGATAGGAGGTCGTGTTTCACCGATGGTACGGGAAACAGCTTCGCTCTGGATAGACCCCTCGGAATCCCATTGGTATTATGACGATATGTGTCTATGGGAGGCCGAAATCAAGGTAGGTGTGTATAGTCTTAACCTGAGACTTACATCGCTAATGCTTACGACAATCGATATACTTTAGTTGAGGTCGTCTAGGACTGTAACCGGTTCTGTGTACGCCAATGCCGGGTATATTGAGAATCGTAGTGTATTGGATGTGATGTCAAGACGGAAGTGTCACTCCAGTCATAATGGAGATGATGTCACGCAGGATACGGTATTAGTGCTCTTAAGTGATGCGCATCCAATCGTGATATTATGACCAGGTCATGAATATCCGATTATAGAGACTAGTTACCAGACATCCGATATGTGTTTCGGACGGGGCAGACACTTATCCAGCCCCAGCCCTAGCACGTGACTATCCGATACTGGGCCGATATGCACAATACATTAGTATACTACGCTTGATACAGATCTTAATATTCTTAATGGATATGTCCGGAGAATTGGGTAGACTTGGTGCTTTGCTAGGAGTCGACCTTGTCTCGTAAATCGGTAGAACGTAGTACTTGGTACGTACGTGATTCGGATACTCCGACGACCGTATTTACTGCCAGATTATCCGGGGATCTCATGGGTCGCTTCCCGATAATCCACCGATGACGCACAACTCGCACTCTTGAATAATCTGGGATATATAGAAGAGAGAGAAAATTAATCTAGGATTAATAACGGAGATATTTTATCCGGGATAAAATGTCGTCTAAAGAGAGAGAACGATTAATTCGGAATTAATCGATGTATTAATATATTCGATATATTAGACGAAATTAGATTTCGACGCGGAATTAAAATTAGATTTTAATTCGGGCAAACGAGTTAATTTAGAATTAATTCGTTAGCGACGTAAATAATAATTTCGGTAGCGCAATTATTCGATTGAATTAACGTCGCGACGTAAGCTCGGTATTTCGGAAATATCGAACCCGAACGCGTGAGTGCACGTGGGCCCACTTTCATTTGGAAACGTGTGGGGCCCACATGACACATGTCATTCTAATGCTTTGCATGTAGATTGTGTACATTGCACTCAATGTCATTGCATGGAGTTTGAGTGTTTGACACTCTAAGCCATTGCATGTTTTGTGTCATAATTTTATTATTAATTTAATAAAATTATGGCATAAATATAAATTGATTTTTGGTAAATCATTTTAACTTAATACAAACTCTTCTCTCTCCATTTTTCTCTTTTCTCTCACGCCCAAGCTTGAAATGGGGACTGGTTTTGAACCAGAAAAACGTGACACAAAAGGGAAGCAAGAGTGGATTTTCATGGTGAAAATTCAAGTGCTAGCACACTTCAAGTCTTGCGAAGGTGGTAGGGAGGTTCGACCATGAGGCGGGACTCATCCGATGGAGTTTGGAGCTTCGTTTTGAGACCCGAAACTGCCAAGACAGTGAGCATGGACTGGTTGCAGTAAGCTTACCAAGGCAGTGCGTTTTTGGGCATGATTCGTCTTCAAATCGACATAACCGATCAATGTAAGTATTCCGCTATCTTCATTGGTGTATTCACGCATGTTTTCATGTCTTGATTTGATCTTGGGACCTTAGAAAAAAAACAACACTGGTATCCAATACCTATAGTTGTCATATTGTGAGAATTGATATTCTCAATACGCAACTATACATATCTCATTTCTTAAGCTTTAAAATTTACGTTCAATTATTCACAATATTTGCAAATGATTGACTAGCAAAGTGTGTCAGACACGTGACTTTTAACAGTCACTAAAGCCAAGAAACGTTAATATAAGATAAACAAAATACCTAATGGAGATTTCTTAATGCAAGTCAAGAATCTCAAGACATGAACTGATTCATGTCAATTCTTACTACACAAGACATTATTGTTTTCTAGATAACTATATCCAAAACAGATATCTATTTAGATTACTAATCGAGACCTAGTAACTAAGTCACTAACCATCTTGATTTTTCAAGAAAATCGGAACAACAGTTCCCGATGGTTTGAACTAATCTAACAATATCCCAGTCTACTTACATTATAAAACCTAATCTATAAATACAGAACCAAAAGTAAAGTAAGAAAACATATTCAAGTAATATGCTATGCAGGGGATTAGAAGTATAATTCTATAAACAATATAGAATAAAGCAAAACAAAAGTAGCAAATTCCAAAAAATTACACACTGCTTTAGTTATGGATTTTTAACCTAGTAGTGTCTCCCACTACTTTAAGTAATACCGTAATCCCCAACGGAGAACGGGAATTCAATTATTAAATCAAATTCCATAGTGAGAGTAGGATCCCATGAATATATTTCGACTCACAGCTTTGGCACGATGTCCCCTACGTATATTCATTAGGTAGACAACTCATTGTCAATCACTCACCAGTGACTGCTGATTTTGGCCCTGACCATTTCTCGTTATGACAGCTTTGGCACGTTCACAATGAGGCATATCAAGGCTTCACTTGCCAAAGACAAACTCAGGCTACTGATGTAGTCCTGACAGCTTTGGCACATTCAGGATTTCAACTTTCACTTGAATTTGTCTAGTATCAATATACAACCGGCATGGATAAAATTCTATCAACTACACCCTCACTGCTTTGGCACGATCTCGGATACAGCCATAGAAAGTTACCCATAAACCGTATTGACAAGACGGACCAAGAAATATGCATCCAATACACGTTACTTTACAACCTTATTTTAAACGAGGATATTCCTCAAGGAAGCATTGCTCCACATCAAATACAGAATTTTAATCTATATCATTTTCAAAAAAACTCAATTCTACCTTAGAAAACATTACTCAATTAACCATTAAATTTCCGTTAAGTTTCCGTTAGTGAAGAACCGAAAAGTCAAGAAACATATAGATTACATGCATGTGCAAATATTAAAATTGGATTATATAACATATATCAAGCATGACTAATGTAACAGATGAAGCATTAGACCTGATCTAATACCAATTTTTTGTTGGGGTTTTGGGTGAAGGGCATGGAGGAAGCGTGGTTCGGGCGAAATCATAATTTTAAAACTTTTTAAATTACCGAATAAATTATTCAATATCTAATATGAATAATTTATTCATATTTCACCTAAACACATTTATTCGATATCAAATAACGACATAAATATAAATGAAACGTCGCGAAAATTTTACGAAAATGTTTTTTCGTAAACTGACGTAAAACGCTTTTTGGCTCAAAAGTCACCCGGTAATGCTGTTTTTACCGTTTTTGTTTATTTCAACTCCGAAATAATTTCCGGCAATTGTCCCAACACCCAAAACACATCCAATACATTTATATGCCATCAATTTCATCAACATAAAACCAGATTTTCTAGAACTGGTCCAGAAACCAAAAATGCCAATTTTTCATGCTTTGAATCCAATTTTTCAAGATTAATCCAATTAATCAAAGTCACCATATATGAACCACCTAAGAATAATTCTAGGCATTACCAGAGTGGTCATAACACTCTAGAAAGGCAACATATCATTAAATCACTAATTGGACAATAATTACACAAATTTCATCCAAATCAACTTCACACATGCTCAACACTTCCAAAACCATCCACCAAAGCCAAAAGCCCCAATTTCAACAAAAAAAAAGGAACCTTACAACCATTCTAATAATTCAAGAAAACAAGAAACTAATTTCAAAGCTTAGGGTTGTAGAAGATTATCTTTAATCTCTTGTTTTCCTAAGTTTTTTCTTGAATTTTCCTTCATTTTCTTCATGATTTGATCAAACAAATCTTAGGGCTATTTTCTTCTTTAAGTTTCGGCTATGGTGGATTGTTAAAGGAAATGAAAAAAAATTTCAAATAAAAATAAGAGATGACCGACTCTAGAGGGTCAAAACGGTCAATTTTATATTTTTAATTTCATTGAATTAAAATAAAGATAAGATAAGCTTTAGTTTGAAAAATCAAATTTGCACGCTTAAGCTTAATAAAATCATGCCATGTGTATCAATAATAATTAAACATATTTCATAACATTTATGAAATATGGATATTATCTAACTATTCAAATATTTAACAATTAAATATCTAAATAATTAATTAATATAATAATAATTATTATATATGTGTTTTTATTTACTTCAATAACAAATACATATATTAATTGCATGTGTCAAAATCTCATTTGACAATTAATTAATGTGTATCTAATCAAATTATGTATCAAATACAAATACACAATAATTACGATTGACCAAAATCTTTTAAAGCATGTGTTATCATTTAACCATTTAAACGATACGAATTAACTCATTTAATCCGGTGAAGTATTATGAATAATCTGTATTATTCATAACGCGTTGCCCAAGTGCTCAACGAGTACACTTCATATTGTGGGACTCTATAAGCTTAGGTTTATCCGTCATGAAATCCAATTTCATGTCCATAATTCACCCACTCATGAATTATGACGACCACAGATAATCTCGCTAAACTATGCAAGTTGAGGTCATTGCATACATATAATCTTTCGGTCACAGGCTATCCATATTATACATGGGATATAGATAAGAACTTCAAATCCATTCGGTATAATATAGTCGACTTTTAATTTTTCGATCTCTAAATAAAACTCGGAACTGATTTCCAAAGTTATACCACGGCCATGGATTTACTAGATAGTAAACATGTGTAGGATGCCTATGCCTGTACACAGGACTGACAGATCCTCTCTTGATACGCACAAGATATCATGAGCATCAGTCCACACCCAACGAACAGGCAGAGGTCTGATCATGAATAGATCGGTGATATGACTGCCATCAAAGTGTGGAGGATAACTCATATATCCACAGTGGTATCTCAAGTCGAATGACCACTATGCTTGCTCAACTCGAGAAGATTCCTATTGACGTTGATGTACCATCTATTGGACAGTTATGACCCATAGCGTCACTATTTGTACAGATCATGGTGTTGTTGTAAAAATTAACTATGTGACAAAGGAAAATGCTTTTTTTATCATTTGTGATTAGATCACCAAGATGTATAAATGATGAAAGGTCCATATGATTAGTTCCTGGATTGAGATGATATGAGACAGTATCAATTCAGGAATGTTTAATCATTAAATATCCCTAGTAAGAGTATTATCGAGATTGGACATCGATAATGCGTAAAAGACTAGTATTACACTTGTGCTCGTTGTGAGGGCACAACGACATAGTTCTCATATATTTGGGTATATGATACTCATGCAAGTGTAGTAGGAGGTTGAGTTTTACCGATGGTACGGGAAACAACTTCGCTCTGGATAGACCCCTCAGAATTCCATTGGTAGTATGACTATGTGTCTATGAAAGTCCGAAATCAGGGTAGGTGTATTTGGTCTTAACCTGAGACTTGCACCGCTAATACTTGCGACAATCAATATACTTTGGTTTTGGTCATCCAAGGCTTTAATAGGTTCTGTGTATGCCTCTGCTGGGTATATTGAGAATCGTAGTGTGTTGGGAGTGATGTCAAGATGGAAGTATCACTCCAGTCATAGTGGAGATGATGGTCACTTAGGATACAGAACTCATTCTCTTATGTACTACACTCATCGGGAAAATATGACTAGGTCATGATTATCCGATTATAGAGACTAGTTACTAGAGATCCGATATGTTCTTTGTACGGGGCAGACACAGTTCCAGCCCCAGGCCTAGCACGTGACATCCGATACTGGATCGAAATACGCAATACTACGTATACTACGCCTGATATAAATCACATATTCATGTAAGGATATTTCTGGAGATTTGGGAAGGCATGGCCCTTTGCTAGAAGCCAACCTTGTCTTGTAAATCGGTACAAACATAGTACTAGGTACATACGTGTTCGGATAGTCCGACGACCGTATTTACTGCCAACATATCCGGGGATCTCATGGGTCACTTCTCGAAGATTCACCGATGACGTATGACTCGCACTTTATTAATCTGAGATTAAATAGTAGAGAGAGAAAATTAATCTGGGATTAATTATGGAGATATTTTATCTGGGATAAAATATTAATTAAAGAGAGAGAACGATTAATTTGGAATTAATCGATAAAATAATATATTCGATATATTATACGAAATTGGATTTCGACGCGGAATTAAAATTAGATTTTAATTCGGGCGAACGAGTTAATTTAGAATTAATTCGTTAGCGACGTGAATAGTAATTTTCCTAGGCATAATTATTTAATTACGTCGCAACGAAAAATTCGTTAATTTGGAATTAGCGAACCCGAGCCCGAGAGTGTTTGCGTGTGCACTCGCATTTCGAATTCAAGTGCGGCTCGCAAGTCACATCAAGCGTCAAATCGCTAGTCACATCAAGCGTCAAATCACTTGTCACTTTGAGTGATGTGATGTATAGTCATGAGTGATGTGAATAGTTGATGGAGTTGGTTGGCATTATTGTTTGACTTTTGGAAAGCAAATAAATTGATAAATTATTTTGAAATTAAATAGTGTATTAGAACACATTTTGCAACCAAACAACACAACTTACTCTCTCTTTCCTTCTCTCATCTCTCACGCCCAAAATGGGTTGTTTTCTTCTTCTGGTTTTTGCTTACTATCGAGAGCAATGAGAAACAAACATGGTTTTTTTTTGCAAAAGTCTGTGCCTTAAGAAATTAATTAAAAGCCCATTGGACTTTAAATTAAATTGACATTGGATGTTAATCGGGCTTTGAGACCCGTAACGGTTAGATTTAGAATCTAAGTCATAAAGGTTCATTAATAAAGTGTAATATTTAATTTGGAATTAAATAGCGAATTAGTATTAAATACATATTAAATTGGATTTAATGTTGTAGTTTAATTTAATTCAAGAATTCGTACTTTGAGTACTTATTCGCAAAACGAGTTGGACTCGCGCAAAATCAAATCTTTGTTTGAACATTGGATGGTCATTAATATTCAGATTAATTAATTGGATTAGATTGGTTGATAACATGCTTGTGTGAATACATGGTTGCGATGCATGAATAATGTATATCGGATGGATATTAGATGGGTGGGGCAATTTTGGAAATTATTGTAATAAATTTAGAATTTATTAAGTGGACCTGCGTGTCCAGCCTATTACCTCCTTACTCTTTGTATTTCTCTTCTCACTTATTCCCCTCAATGTAAATGAGGTTTCTTTAGAAGTGTTATGTAATGGGTAGAAGTAATACTTGTGCTAGCGGGAGATAGGAAAGTGAGAGATTTGTTCTAGGAACAATGTGTTAAATATCCATCTGCATATCATTATATATTTATTTACGCGCCTTATTATGTGTTTAGAATGCATGTTTAAGGGTGTATGATGATGAAACCTTAACAAAGATAATAAATTGGTTGCCAATTACACGCAAAAAACCCTTTAGAAAATATTAAGCATTTTTCCTTCCATTGAGTGATTCTTACTCAAGATCTAAGACTGGCATTGGTTGTTGGCCAAAGTCAAGGCCTTTGTCCATCGACGATGTGTTTTAATCATGAGAGCTTTGTTACATATCGGTGTCTTGTCCAAGTTGTGATTTGTTAGCCAAAGTCAAGATCATTTCTTATCCATCGACATTGATTACGAAGCTTTCCATGGTCAATGGGTTCCGCTTAACTGGGATCACTAAGTTTGTTGTGCCAAAGCCAATGCTTAGTTGATTCAGAGGAAAAAGGTTAGGCAATATATTGGATATATTGGCCTATATAAGATATATGTTTCAGACTTGGATGTCCCCCTACTGGATCTAGGAATTGGATGGGATCCAATTGATCTTAGAGATCTACCTAGTTAATTATCATACAATTTGTTGGCCAAAGTCAAGATTGTGTGACATTTAACGGGATCCTAACCCACTAGGAAACACAGTTTCCCGAGTACTCAACAGAGGGTTAGAGGCTCGCCGAAAAATAGTGAGAGGCAATTATTGTTGGTCTACTCTAAGCTTCCCAAGATCATTGCAAGCAAGAAAATAACATGTGAATACAATCATAGGAGGTGCGGAAAACTCACAATGAACGGATTGGATGCATGTGGTGATGAACAAAAATGTTCTGCCCTCTTGGTGAAGCTCGGCAGTGAGGGCTGCTCAGCATGTCACGGCAGTCCACTATTTGGCTCCTCCAAGAATCGGCCATGTATGTCCTTTGAAGCTCCAAGCTTTGTGATAAACTTCCATGCTCACGCAATCACTGCCATATGACCTTGGTATGCCTCCTAGAGTGTGCTAGCACCTTGATTTTGCAACAAAATCACACCTTTTCTTCTCTTCATTTTCGGTCAAACCAGTGAGAAGGAAGAAGAAGATGGCCTTGAAGCCGAGAGTGAAAGAGGAACAATTTTGGCTACCAAATTTTGGTGAAACCGTGAACCAGGAGAGAGAGAATAGAAAAAGTGTAATAGGTATATTAATTTCCAAAATCAAATAACCATTTACCATTTTTCAATTTCAAAAAGTCAAGCATTAAATGCTTGTCAATCAATACACATCAACTCACATCAATCAATTGTCAACTTGTCACATCACTCAAAGTGACATATGATTTGACACTTGATGTGACTAATGATTTGACGCTTGATTTGACTTGCGTGCCGCACTCGAATTCGAATGCGAATGCGCTCGCAAATATACCGGGTTCGGGTTCGCTAATTCCAAATTAACGAATTTTCCGTTGCGACGCAATTAAACGATTACGCCTAGCGAAATCACTATTCATGTCGCTAACGAATTAATTCTAAATTAACTCGTTCGCCCGAATTAAAATCTAATTTTAATTCCGCGTCGAAATCCAATTTCATTAATATATCGAATATATTATTTTATCGATTAATTCCAAATTAATCGTTTTTCTCTCTCTTAATGATATTTTATCCCAGATAAAATATCTCCGCAATTAATCCCAGATTAATTTTCTCTCTCTTTAAATTAATCCCAGATTAATTAAAGTGCGAGTCATACGTCATCGGTGAATCTTCAGGAAGCGACCCATGAGATCCCCGGATATGTTGGCAGTAAATCGGGCCGTCGGACTATCCGAACACGTAAGTACCTAGTACTACGTTTACACCGATTCACAAGACAAGGTTGGCTTCTAGCAAAGCGTCATGCCTACCCAATTCTCCGGAAATATGCTTACAGGAATAAGCGATCTACATCAGGCGTAGTATACATGGTATTGCGTATTTCTGTCCAGTATCGGATGATCACGTGCTAGGCCTGGGGCTGGAATTGTGTCTGCCCTGTACGAAGCACATGTCGGATGTCTGGTAACTAGTATCTATAATCGGATAAACATGACCTTGTCATTTTATCCTGATGACTGCAGTACTTAAGTGTACTAGTATTGTATCTTACGTGACCATCATCTCCATATGATTGGAGTGACACTTCCGTCTTAACATCACACCCAACACACTACGATTCTCAATATACCCAGCATTGGCATACATATAACCTGTTAAAGCCTTGTAAGACCAAACCAAATATATTGATTGTCGCAAGTATTAGCGGTGCAAGTCTCAAGTTAAGACCAAATACACCTACCCTGATTTCAGACTTCCATAGACACATAGTCATACTACCAATGGAATTCCGAGGGGGTCTATCCATAGCGAAGCTGTTTCCCGCACCATCGGTAAAACACAACCTCATATTACACTTGCATGAGTATCATATACCCAAATATATGAGAACTATGATGTTGTGCCCTCACAACGAGCACAAGTGTAATACTAATCTTTTACGTATTTATCGATGTTTAATCTCGATAATACTCTAACTAGGGATATTTAATGATTTATCCTTCGTGGACTGATATACTGTCTCATATCATTCTCAATCCAGGAACAAATCATAGGGACCTCATATCATTTATATATCTAGGTGATCTAATCACAAATGATAAGAGTGCAATCTCCTTTGTCACATAGTTAATTTGTACAACAACACCATGATCTGTACAAATAGTGACGCTATGGGTCATAATTGTCCAACAATCTCTCAATTGGCCTATAGCCAGTCACTCGAGTGCCTTACACCCGAACTATGTACGGTTGGCTCAAATTGCTGAGAAATGCTTTCGTCAGTGGATTTACATGATTATCGTCTGATGCAATTTATTCGATCATCACATCACTACGATGTATGATCCGAACGAATCAGATGAATATCGAAGTATATATCTGGATCGTTGATGAGATCATTAATTCTTTAGCATGTGCTGACGCTTGGCTCAGCTGCTAACAGAACTATATCTAATCTAATTAGATTTTGTATCGACCCAGAAGGCTTCTATCGCCGCCTCAGCTGTAGCAATAACTCGCATTTGTTGTTTATACGGTAACAGTATCTTGCTTGGAAGATTTCCAACTTACTGTATCGTCATTCAAACTTTGTAGTACCGTTTGTGACTTTTAGTCGTCTTTATCGGTTTAGGAAACTTGCTACAGTGATCCCAGTCACTTCAAGTTCTCCATCTCCATAGATTAAGACAGCATCCTTAGTTCTCTAAGATACTAACGGATGTTCTTAACATCAATCCAGTGACCATCACTCGGATTGGCCTGTTTGTGAATCCATATGCTCAAAACGTATGAGATACCATGTTGCGTACAGTTTTCAATGTACGATTTCTCGGAGAGTTTTCTTGAAAGCCAAGCTTTCACCGATTATTATTATGGGAATATCATTTCCAAGAAATGATATGTCATCATTATTTATAGGACAGCCACTGTCAGTGCGCTCCCACTAACCTCCTTATATACACAAGAATCATTTCGTTTTGAATTAAATCATACTCCAATATGATTACATCAAAACGACAATTCCAAGAACCTATGATTGCTTCAATCCAAACATGGATCGGATAACCCACAAACCTTGTTTGCTAGTTTTGGTACGACAAAACCGACAGGATGTTGTAAACATCCTCCAAAAGGTTTCCTTTTCAGGAAAGTGATTTTCCCGTTAAGGTGACATATTTCATAAATGAAACATGCAGCTTTAGCAAGCATTATCCAAATGGATTTACCGTGGCAACAGGTAAAAGGTTGAATCGTAATCAACACATATTGATAACGATACCTTTCCGCTAAAAGCCTAGCTTTATACGTTGGTATGTTGCCATCCATGTATGTCTTCCTTGAAGACTTATATAGTACCAGTAGGCACAATGCCTTGCGATACATCAACTAGTGTCTAAAGTAAGTTGATATACATGGAATCCATTTCAGACTCATGGCACTTTGCCATAATAGGGAGTCGATACCTTGTATCACTTCCTTATACGTAGTCAGTTGGTATACCTCAATAAGATAGACATCTTTATGAGGTGAGATCAGAAACACATACCCCAGGTTGTTTTCTAAATCTCTCCGACATACGTGGTTCTTGTGTATTAGAAGATTATGGTATAGTTTCATCCTAGATGAACTATTTGTGTTCCATTAGGAATCTGTGCCTTGAATAGTATTACTCCGATTTTAATCGAGTTTTACTATCCTCCCACTTACCACTGCATATCGGTATTCCTCTTAGGAAAACCGCATGGTGGGTTATATCATATTAGATATAAGTACAATACTTTGGTATCCCTAGGATAACCTACAATTGGCACTTATCCTATTTGGGTTTTAGTTTGGTATCATCCAAACATATGCCTAGCATACCCAAAATCAGGAATGAGAAACCTGGTTTCTTTCCGTTCATATCTAATATGATATATGTCAAACAGATTTTTATGGAATCTTATTCAAAATAAGTTCTGCACTGTTTAATGCTTATCTGTTGAAGGAAATGGTAGCTCAGAGCGACTTAGGATTAACCTTATCATGTCCAACAAAATTCAGTTACTCAGTTCGGACACACCGTCAAACTGACGTGTTCTGGGAGGAGTCCTCTTTGAAAGAATACTTTACTCTTTCAAGTATATAAGAAACTTATTGCTTTAGTATTTTCCATTACGGTCTCACCGTGACGGTATAATACTTTAGCCGATCTGTTTGTCTATTTCGTGTCGAAACTTAAAAGTTTTCGATTTGTGTTTCAAAAGAAACACATAACCATAACGCGATGCCACATCCGTAAGGTCCCGAAATATTCATATCCACCTCTAGCCTAGCTATACATGGGCCCACTTGCTTCACTATGAACTAGGGCTAACAGATGGTGGCATTTACACTTTTACCAAGTAAACAGTGTTTTAGACATTTTGCCCATAAACTAGATTCGTAGACTTTATTTGAATAGAATCAAATCAGTCCGAGTACCCTGTGGATAATATGACCCATAGCGTCACTATTTGTACAGACACGGTGTGTTTGTACAAATTAACTATGTGACAAGGAAATTGCACTCTCATCATTTGTGATTAGATCACCATAGATGTATAAATGAAGAGATGTCCATATGATTAGTTCCTGGATTGAGATGATATGAGACAGTATCAGTCCACGAAGGATTAATCATTAAATATCCCTAGCCGGAGTATTATCGAGACAGGACATCGATAATGCGGAATAGGCTAGTATTGCACTTGTGCGCGTTGTGAGGGCACGACGGCATAGTTCTCATATATTAAGTATTGGATACTTATGCAAGTGCGATAGGAGGTTGTGTTTCACCGATGGTACGGGAACAGCTTCGCTCTGGATAGACCCCTCGGAATCCCATTGGTATTATGACTATGTGTCTATGGGAGTCCGACATCAGGGTAGGTGTATTTGGTCTTAACCTGAGACTTGCACCGCTAATACTTACGATAATCGGTAGACTTTGGTCTTGGTGGTACATGGCTTTAACCGGTTATGCGTACACCACTTCTGGGTTTATCAGAGAGTCGTAGTGTATTGGGTGTGATGTCAAGATGGAAGTATCACTTCAGTCTTAGTGGAGATGATGTCACGCAGGATACGGTATTAGTGCTCTTAAGTGTTGCGCAACCATCGGGATATTATGACTAGGTCATGCATATACGATTATAGAGGCTAGTTACCAGACATCCGACATGTGCTTCGGACGGGCCAGACACTTATCCAGCCTCAGCCCTAGCACGTGACTATGCGATACTGGGCCGATATACACAATACTACGGTATACTACGCTTGATACAGATCTATATATTCCTGTAAGAATATTTCTGGAGATTTGGGTAGGCATGGCGCTTTGCTAGAAGCCAACCTTGTCTTGTAAATCGGTATAAACGTAGTACGAGGTGCTTACGTGTTCGGATATCCGACGACCGTATTTACTGCCAACATATCCGGAGATCTCATGGGTCGCTTCCTGAAGATTCACCGATGATGTATAACTCGCACTTTAATTAATCTAGGATTAATTAGAAGAGAGAGAAAATTAATATGGGAATTAATTGCGGAGATATTTTATCTGGGATAAAATATTAATTAAAGAGAGAGAACGATTAATTTGGAATTAATCGATAAAATAATATATTTGATATATTATTAGAAATTGGATTTCGACGCGGAATTAAAATTAGATTTTAATTCGGGCGAACGAATTAAATTAGAATTAATTCGTTAGCGACGTGAATAGTGAATTCGCTAGGCGTAATCATTTAATTACGACGCAACGGAAAATTCGTTGATTTGAAATTAGCGAACCCGAGCCCGGGATTATTTGCGAGCGCATTCGCATTTCGAATTCGAGTGCGGCACGCAAGTCAAATCGTGCGTCAAATCGCTAGTCGCATCAATCGTCAAATCACTTGTCATTTTGAGTGATGTGACATGACATGTTGTCACTTTATTAAAGTGACTTGATGTGAATGTAAATGGTTGTTGGAAAAGCATTAATAGGCTTTTTGCTTTTTTGACTTTTGTACTTGGTAAATGTAAATGCTTTTTGTATTTGATTTTATTTTTGGAAAATAAAATAAATATATAAGTAAAAACCATTTACCTTTCTCTCTCTCTATTCACGTTTCCCTTTTTCTTCTCCCTCTCATTCACGGCTTAGAGCCATTTCATCTTCTTCTTCATTTTGGTCACTGCCGAATTGAAAGAGAAGCCAAGTGAGAGTGTTTTGTTGCAAAACAAGAGTGCTAGCACACACATGGGTTAATTATGGTGATAGGGAAACGAATTTGTGAGCTTGGAAAGCTTGAAGCTTGGAGCTTCAATGGCGTCTTCAATGGCCGAACATGGAGGAGACCACCACCACCAAAACCGAACAGTCCACAGCAAGGAGAAGCTTTGGGCGAGCTTATGGAGGGAGCTTGAAGGCTTGTATTCTTCATTTCATCAAAACCCATCAATGTGAGTATGAATTCCGCACCTCCTTTGATGTGTATTCAACTCGTTTTTATGCATGATTTATGATCTTGGGACTTGATTGAAACTCAACAATGGTATCTTGAGCTATTGGTTGCATAAAACGAATTAGGGTTCTTGAGCAAAATTTGGGGCTTTTTGATTTAAGCATGATTTTAACAAATTGTTTGTTTAAGAATGCTTGTATATGAATAAATTAGAGTTATATGTAATCAATTTGATGAAAATCAATTGGATTGATTTTCCCCAATTTGCTTAATGTTGGCCAAAACTTTAATTTGGGTAAACTTATTTTGAGCATCAAAATGATTAAATTGTTTAGTATAGTATGCTTGATGAGGTTGAATTGATGTTGTGCATAATCAATTTCATGAAATTTGGTTGGATCCATTTTTCCCTAAATTTTGTGTTGGAAAATCTAATCCATGTCCCAGATCAAAAGAACAAGCAAAACATATAAATGAATGAACAATATTGAAGTATGGCGGAATCATAC